>JAZDUA010000077.1:4140000-4392500 GCA_038098605.1 Gryllus longicercus
TGAAAACTGCTGTGTGGTGTTTTTTTTGTTTTTGGACATAACGTATAAAAATGTACGGTAATGCGTAGGAGTTGATGGAGTGTAGAAATATTTTCAGTAAATCCAAATTGTTTCTTTGTTATGCCTTTAGTTACCTGTAAGTGTTCTTTAAGTCTTTTGAGAATATTTTTTTCAAGAATGTTGGGTAAGGTGGGTAGTAAACTTATCGGTCGGTAGCTATTTGTATTGGCATGATTTGTGTTGGGTTTGGCAATGGGGATAACTATGGCATACTTCCAAGATTGAGCAAAATATCCTATTCTGAGGCAAGAATTGTAAATATTGGTTATAGTATATGCTATTGCAGGGTGAGGAAAGTTTTTTGTTATGCAATTGTTTATGTTGACGTGAGCGGGTGCTTTCCTGGAGGGTAAGCTTTAATTATTTTGTTAATTTCGGCTGGATTGGTGAAATGTATGTGGTGATGTGGGGCATAGTATGCCTCTTTATTGCTTTTGTTTATCGTTTTATGTTCAGGCTGTGGTTTTGAGATGTTGCATATAACCGTTGATGCGAAGGGGGATGCTAGCTTTTTCATAGGATGTGAATGCTTTACCTGTTGAAGTGTTAATTGGTGGTATCGTGCTTTTCTTTTTCAGTATTCTGTTGGTGAATTACCATAAACAGTTGTTCTTTGTATGAAGTGATGTCAACAATGCTTTGTATTGTTGGTTGTTGTGGTTAAAAACTTAATAACGAATCACTTTTGTGATTAAATTCAGTTCTTAGCTGATTCCATAGTCTCTGTTTTATTTTTTATCGAGATCGCATTTAATATATCAGACCGTAATTTTTTGTATTTATTACTATGGTTATTTGGTGATTTATTTAGTTGGGTTACTTGAATAGTAGAGTAAATTAGCATATTTATGTGTGATACAGCTTGATTAATTTCGGCAGGGTTGTTTAGTATTTTAAATTGTGGGATTTTATTTCTTAGTATTTCTTGGAATTTCCTTCAGTTGATTTGGGAACCGTTGCATGTTGTGGGGTTAGCATTTGTGCTGAGATCAGTATTAAGAGTGATTTGAATCTAACTCGGATTCTGTGATGGTTTGAAATTTTATGTTTGTGTTTGTTTTACTTATATCCAAAATATTTGGTTTATGTGTTCGATCATGTGGATAGTAGGTTGGTTCTATTGTAGTGATGATTTTTAAGTTATTGTTTGATATAGTTTGGACAAGGATCTTGCCATCTTGATTGAGAGGCAGCCCCAGCTTATATACTTGGCATTGAGATCCCCGAGTAATAATGTGTTTTCTTTCGAATTAAATAGGCTAATTACCTTTGCGTCTTTGATTTTTGTTGAGGGAGATTTACAAGCTGCTATTATAGTAATTGTTTGGCTATTTAGTGTTGTGCGTATTGCTACTGTTTCTATACCTGGTGTAGTTGCTGTAGTTAGGGATATAGAGTTTGTTTCTATTACACAAGTCTGATTTAGTAACATATGTCAATCTGGTAATGATGCAAGAAATGAATAAATTCGTTGTTTTAAATTTTGGATGCTGTTTGCATTCCAATTCATGATGATTAAACTTTTATTGGTTTGATCTGACATATTATTACCTAAATATCCTGTGACTGTATTTTGAATTGTTGAAATTAAAGATGGTATTGAAGAGTTAATACAATTAATTATAGAAGAGGTGATTGAGTTTTGACTGTGTTGATTATATTGTTGCTGGAATTATTGTTTGAGTGAGAAGGAAGCGGTTGCGGGTTTGATTTTCTGAATGTGAAGGATTTGGTGTGGGATAGTTTTGGTGTGGAAAATATGGGATAGTTTGAGTTTGCGGTAAATTTGGAACGGGAAATGGTGGGAATTTGGTGTGCGAAAAATTTGGAAATGGGAATGTGGATTGTTGGTGCATTACATTATTACTATTTTTAGACTGGTTATTAGTTTTTGCCCAATGATGTTTTTATAATATGAGCGTGATTCGTTTCTGATATCAGCCTTGTCATTACCATTGCAGTTAGCATAAAACGGTTTATCATCTTTTGCGAACACGTCACTGAATAATGATTTCCAGAACAGCGTGCATAGTTTATAACATGATTGCAATTGTTTTTCGTGTGCCCATTGTCTAAGTATCGTTGGCATTGAAAGGGACCTTTAGGTTTTCGACGACTTTCTGCAGTCACACGATGATTGCATATTTGGGTGATTGTGAGAATTGTGCCCATAGGTTCATTGCCACTAAACTCGGCCGCAACGACCAGAATAGGGATGTTGTCTTTTTGCAGTCTCGTTATTTTAATAATTGATGTGTGGCGTAATTTGAGTTCTGCAAAGATATCCGATTCTGTTATGGATCGATGCAGGTTTATGAACACAACTGAAAATTTTTTATTCGATGGGTCCCTCAAAGAATGGTAACTTCTGTTTGTCTCTCTGAGATATTTAATGAGTTTACGGAAATCTGTTATGGAGTTGGAACTTATTTTTGTTTTATTGTTTCTGAAGTCTGCTACAAAGTCATTGGTCACTTTATTTTTAAGCTCCTTAATGAAGTTGTTTGCATTAAAAATATTAGATACAAAAATTGGGGGGATTTTAGCCTGGAAATCTGTTGGTTCACTTGGATTTTCACTGAGGTGTTGAAAACGGATCGTTTCTGGTGAACTTACACCATCGCGCAATGCAGCAAAACGGTTGCCAATTTTACAATTCAATTTACTGGGTTCAAACGGTTCATCAGAATTGTTTTTATCGGGAATTTTCTGTTTATGTTCGTGAGAATCAACAAAATCACTGTCTGGTCTTTTTCGTGTTGAGTTTCCTGATGACGATGATGCTGACAACTGAACGCTGTGCTGCGTACCAGATATGAAGCGGGCTTCCATGCGGCTTTCGGCGTTCTGGCTGAGGGAGGAGGGTTGATGTTCCCCTCGGTGTTGGTCGAGAGTGGCATTCTGCGAGGCTTATATCCATGGCCTCGCCGCTTGCTGGACTCGGCGACGCTGGAGAATGTCACCGTTGACGATACGCAGGGCATCACATATTGTCTGCTCTGTGGTTGGATGTACAGCATAAGATATGGAGATAGATTGGGATTGGGATTGGGATATGGATAAGATTGGGAGTCCGGTGTCTTCGGGATTTATAATCTGCCTTGTGCAGTGTCATTCAGCAAGTTGCTGCAACTTCTACTAAGCTACTACTGCTAGTAATAATAATGATAATAATAATATTAATAATAATAATAATAATAATAATAATAATAATAATAATAATTAATAATAATAATAATAATAATAATAATAATAATAATAATAATAATAATAATAATAATAATAATAATAATAATAATAATAATAAGAGATATACTTTACAGTAATTAGTGTGTTCAGATACTTAAGAGTGTTTGAACACAAGCACTAACCTTAAACACGACCGTGCCGAGGCTGAGGTAGCCTGTCCGACGCCGAGCGAAGTCGACTGCGATAAGCGGACCGAACTGCACTATACCGTGGTCGAGGGACAAATGTGGGTTACAGTAATAATCACCATTCTTATAGCAAAAGCTCGCACGAAATCAGCGAAAATGATGAAGCTAAATTTCGCTAAATTTAATTGTGTAGTTTTATGCACTTTCGAAGTTTTCTACAAAAACTTTTTACAAAAACTATATAGAATTTTTATAGTTTTAATTAATATTGAATAATTTACTGATCTTGTTTGACTCTCATTAAGGTTTCATTATTGAAGACATTTTAATTATCTAACATTTTCCATGTAGACATTTTCATGAAAGTATGTTTCAGATGCTTATGTCGCACACCCATTAAATTTTTTTCAAGAAATTAAATGTTCTTCTTAATAAACACATTTACCCTTGTTTTTCTCATGCCTTAAAAAGACATGAAATGAAAAATATTTCTAGAGCAGGTAAGATTGAAAATTTAAAAAACAAAAAATCCTCGTTTGAAATCGCAAGTTTTTAGATATTGAGTATCGCTCACTTCTGCTTCTGACATCGAAATCCTATCATAATAAAAAAAACAAGGTATGGCTCTGCGGTAAATATAGCACGTTCTGCTCCAAGTGGCGGGGTTCCTAGAAGAGCGGGGTGGAGAGGACCATAAAGATAAGGCCGAAACGTGAGCGCGGATAACTTGAGCTGAGCGAGTCTGACAGGCATCGCCCGCCCTGCTTGCAGAAGGTCGACCGTGCCTGGCAATGAACGCAGCTGCCTGAAGCCGGCATTACCCGGCCCCTCGCTTGTATTTTGCGGTTTGCCCGGAGAATTCTGCATGAACTCTCACGGACACCCAGTCAGCTCATGGAACAGAAAACCAGTGGGTAGACGGAGTCCCTAGCTCACTGCCAAATATGCAGGATTGGAACAGTATTTCGAAACCATGACCTTGTTGGGATTCTTGGGAATAATATTAGCTAATGTTTATGATTTGAAAGAAAAGTCGATAACGTACAAGATATACTAATTCCACACGTTTATTAAACTGGTGATTGCATTTCTTTACTTTTTGCCTATTTGTTTCGATTCATTCAATGAAAAAGTACCAAAGCTGGCAAATAATTGATGTTGTTTTATAATGTAAATTATTACATTACTATGCTGATATACAGAATACATAATGAGGATGATACGCATATCATACCGCGTAATTGCATGAAATGGCAATGTACTTTCCGAATAAAATACTTATGAATACCTCAATGAGTATGTAATTCCTAATATATATTAAGTAATTTTCCCAACAAATGGTACTTAATAGGAAACATTTTCTGAATACCAGCCGATTTCAAATTACTCAATGGGTGAGCTGAGAGAATGGAAAGATTTACAAACAACCCATCCGATGCAAAGGGCTAACTTTAGAAATTCCAAGAGCCGGTCATCGATTTTAGCAAGGAAAAGAAAATTTGCATAAAAAAAGGTTTTAATTTTTTTCCTTCTAAACCCGTGCTCTTCTCACAAAGTTGCTAAAAACATATTTAACATGCGTGTCACGGTGCTTAATGCCAGCGTCTCCAGCTGGCTCGGGTTCGATGTCCTGGAAGGGCCGACGTTTCTCGCCATTTAATGGTCGAGCGCTGCAGATAAATTCTCGCAACGTCTGGCTTCCGAGCGGCGCCAGCTGCTGCGGCGAGGCTGAGAACGCGAGAAAAAGATGGCGAATTTCGCACAACGCGTGGAAGTGCGCGCCTCAGGATTGGTGAGGCGTGTCACGTAATTGCAAACCAAACCGTGTATCATTCGTCATGCAAGTTGAGGAACCCAGTGACTCTATACACGGTTTAGGGTTTAGGTTATTTAAGGTCGCATCAACTTCTAGGTCATTAGCGACCACTATTGCTTGTAACGGTATGGTAACTCTGAGAATGACACCATATGATGATGATAGGGGGTGAAAGGACGAACACAATACAACCCGAGGCGATACAATAATACCCGAAGCGGGACTCGAACCCGCGATCCTTCGGTCCGACGAAGGGCAGTAGTGCCGTAGCGATCTCGGCCACCGGATTGGCACGAACGCTAGTGTTATCTATTAAAGTTGTTAGTTTCTAAGTGTATTTAGGAAGATCAGGATGTTCTAGATTCGCGTCTCGACGGATGCACTGGTTGAGATAACCCAGAGCACACGTATTTCCAGTGCAGCGTATCTGACCGAGAGCTTCTAAGGATTGAGTCATGACGGTGGCGTATTTTCGACACTAACTTTCTATATAGTTTGAATTTAACGACTGCCTGGAGGAGAATTCTAGCCGTTGGCTGCACTGATCGTCGTTTCACCTATAAATACAGGTGTAGTACCTTAACAAACCGGCCAACGACCTCGCGAGATTTTTTCCTTCCTTTTCTTTATCCTATCCTTTCCTCTCCTCTTACTATATGCACTTCATTGTCATATGTGACGGGTGGCCAGTCGACAGCTTAAAGCCTATCCCGCTAGTGGAGACACTTGAAGAGAGGAAAACCCCGCCAGCCGACGTGTGGGTCTCCGCCACATCTGACATTCCATCGGAGAAGCAACACAGCACCTCCTGGGACAAAACAAGCACTTCAGTGACGGAAGTAACGACCATATAGAACGATTTTCTTAAGAATGGGATAAAGTGACAGTTCGCGAAACAAGTGAACATCACGTGTACTTCAGAGAAGTAAACACGTGCACCGTCACGAGTACGCATCTCACATTCAAGACTCGATTTTAAAACAAACATAATACTTATCACATAAAAACTAAATTCAATGTAAGTTTTATAAAAAGAAAGAATTTTTTTTTTAGAAGAGCACAAAGCTCTGCACTTCATATTTTCAATTATTTCTCGTGGCGCACTATATTTTCGTCGGACGAGGACATCACAGCCAGGGAGCGTTGAAACTATTTACAAGTTAGCCAACTGCAAACGAACGAATGGAGGAAGGAGAGTCTAATAAGTTGATGGACACAACGACCACAGAACCGTCAGTTGTGTTGCCAGCACTAGCTGTCAAATCATCCCATTCTAAAGAAAATCGGACAATAGTCGTTGACGCCCCCGCAAATACTAAATAATCGGCGGAGGTGGAACTTCGGCAACAGCTCAGGGCCTGCCACTACTTGGACGAGAATTCTGGAGTCTACGGCGCCGATGGATCGTTATGAGGGGGGGTCAATAAATCAATTCCAGGCGAGCGCCGTATCAGAACCTTAAACAACGGGCCACAGAGTCTACGCTATCCTTCCTTCCCCATTCTTTCTCATTTTTTAGCATCAGGCGATGATTAACCCGATTCCCAACATGAAGCATTTCTCGTAATACAAATACGATCCGACAACAGTGCATGTTGCGATTTAGCCGAAGGTTCGAATTGAAATTATCGCAAAGAAGGAGAGATAAGGCACAAAAGAAATAGGTTAAGAACGAAGAGAAGGATACGGAGAATAAGAATAAGAAGAGAGGAATAAAAGGAAAAAAGGGATGTGAATGGGAAGACGAATGTGAATGGAACGCTCGGAATGGCAATATACTTTCCGAATAATATACATGTGAATACCTCAATGAGAATGTTATTCCTAATAGGTATCAGGTAGTTTCCCGATAAATGGTACTTAATAGAAAACGTTTTCTTAGATATTGTACCAGTCGATTTAAAATTATTCAGTGGGTGAACTGAGAGAATGAAAGGATTTACAGAGATATAAAGAGAAAGATGAATTTGAAAACGAAGACAAACATGAAGAAGAAAGGTCAATAATGGGATAAAGGAGAAAAGTCTTATACGACTTGGATGAAAATGAAAACCGTTAGTGTTCCTGTTGCTAAGTTCCACCGTGCGTATGCTAGTCATCCTAGCGAGGCGAGGCGAAAGAGGGGCGGGGCGTCCTCTGAGGGGCCCCGATGAATCGCGCGGGACGTGCTTGCAGGGGACCCTGATCTTTGCGGCTGCGGCCGCGGCGGCCCCGGATGTTCGCACCGGAAGTGACCTCGCGCACTGCTACCTCCACGCACCGCTCCGCGACGGCCGCTTCACGCACGCCAGGTGGAGGGGCGTGGTGAGGGGCGCGCGTCGACCGTGGAAGCAGGGGCCTTGGCCCCCGCCCCCGTCTCGCCCCCTCCGCCCCTCTTCGCCGCGACCCCCCCCCCGCCCCGCCCCGCCCCCTCCGCCCCGCCCCGCCCCGCCCCGCCCCGCTGTGACCCGCACCGCCGCGACCCCCCGTCCCCCCGCCGCGACACCCCCGCGACCCCCCCGCGACCCACCCGCCCCGCCCAGCCGCGACCCACCCCCGGTCCCGCCGCGACCCGTCCCGCCGCGACCTGCTCCGCCCCGCCCCGCCGCGACCCGCTCCGCCCCTCGGCGACCAACTCCGCCCCGCTCCGCCCCGCTCCGCCCCGCTCCGCCCCGCTCCGCCCCGCTCCGCCCCGCTCCGCCCCGCTCCGCCCCGCTCCGCCCCGCTCCGCCCCGCTCCGCCCCGCTCCGCCCCGCTCCGCCCCGCTCCGCCCCGCTCCGCCCCGCTCCGCCCCGCTCCGCCCCGCTCCGCCCCGCTCCGCCCCGCTCCGCCCCGCTCCGCCCCGCTCCGCCCCGCTCCGCCCCGCTCCGCCCCGCTCCGCCCCGCTCCGCCCCGCTCCGCCCCGCTCCGCCCCGCTCCGCCCCGCTCCGCCCCGCTATAGGCTACCTAATTTAATTCAGTTAATTTATCAATTAAATGCAATTCTGTGTAACATAATTAATATTTTATGCTCAACCTTCTTTCTCGATACAATTGAGATAAAGATGGAGGAAATATTGAATCGTTGATCGAATTTTTACGAATTACTAGTAAGAATATTTAGCCTCTTCGTATGTCTTGACACTCTTCAGAAATGATTATGTTGCCAGTATCTTACATAGCTTTTAGGATTCCAATGAGACCTGATCGAATGGATATGAACTTTTAGCACTCTTACATGCAAAATAGTACTTCCGTTTAATGTTTATGTATTGAGGTGTGTTACTTCACGGCGTGATCGGCAAAGTAGCATTCTGCGAATCGTGTATCGCGATGTAAACAAAAGACTGGAAACAGAAAAGTAAACAAAACAGAGAAGATATGAATGAATATGGTTGTCGCTGCCATATTATGAAACAAAAGACTGGAAACAGAAAAGTAAACAAAACAGAAGATATGAATGAACATAGTTGTCGCTGCACTTATTATGAATGATCCCGATTACATTGTTGTTTTTTACGAATTGGAACTATGCAAATCATCTCGCGCACGTGTTCCGAACACCGTTTTTGATACGCTGCGTTTTACGCGGAACTTTCGAACACTCTTCACGATGTTTCGCACACGCTTCGTAATAATAAAAAAATAAAATAAAATTAGAATGAAAAAAATAGATTGAAAAACTGTCGTTTCTCTCACAGAAAATAAGAACAAGAATTCGTGTTTCATGCACGGCGTGTTAAGAAGTAATGCAATCAACTCGTATTCTATTTGGAGTACTGTGTTCCTATAGTCATCCTCGTCCGTTAATATTTCTTCGTACGCCAATCATTTTCCGTATGTTGCGTAAATAACTTTTGAACTACCATCGGACATTACTTTTTTTTGTTATTGTTGTTTTGTTTTATTATCCTTGTTCGACAAGATATGTCTTTCAAGGTGATTAAGGTTACACAATTTACAAAACGTTTTTGAACTATATTTCTATGTACATGAATAGTGTATGAGAAAAATAATGTTTGGAACTAACTACTGCTAAGGATACCCAGGAAGGGTCCTTCAGAAAAATACATAAATATTTCGAGTACACATACATTTTGAAACTTTTCTACAACTAATTACGGAGGATGTAGTAGGTCTTTAGAATATCTTGATTTGATTCGTGGAAAAGGATTGACTGATTTACCTAGTGTACAGGCGAGAGGCTGGGCAAGATGAAAGAGAAGAGTAGAAATGGGAAGAAAGTTTGAGAATCCAAGTTTTTAGAGGTTCTGTAGATAACTCTTTTAAAATTTGGTCATTTCTGATGTATCATGATGCTTGTAGAGCTTCTCTTAAGAATTTGTTTTGTAGTACAGGGTGCGGCAGCATAACTTCCTTTTTTAAAATGCGCGCCCTTTTTTAAAATGCAGGCCTCAACGGCAAAGGCACGCTCCTCACTATTCCAACGCATGATGGCGACTGAACCGTGTCGGGACAAAACTTTACAGTACCCCCTCTTGACATCCCCCTCTTGACGCTCCGCTATGACATCAACTAACTGAATGGCGCGCATTTTAAAAAAGGAATTTATGCTCCCGCACCCTGTACTTCCAGTTTCCGAAGGTTGCTTTTAGCGGAACCTCCCCACATTGAGCAGGCGTAGGTAAGTGAAGGTCGTATAATGTTTTTGTACGTTATTAATGCTGAGTTTATTGATAGTTTACATTTTCTATTATGAATGGAGACTTTGCTTCTCATTAGAACTCTTTGAGTGGGGGTGTCATGGCCTCCTGAACCCCCTCACGATCCTCTGAAGGTAACTCGAAGGCCGGAGGGAGGGGATGAGGCTGACATAGCGCGGGTGAAGGTGAGACAAGTAGGCGGTGCGAGTCGCGCGCAGTTGTAAAGGCCCATTCACAATGCAAACGTAAACATAAGCATAGAGCATAGACATAAACCTTAACATAAGTGATCAACTGAAGTATTCACAACATCATAAGCATTCTAACATTAACAAACATAAGCAAACATAAACATTCTAACATAAACATAAGCAAAATTAGAGTTTCTATTGACTGTGAGACATTCTGGTTTACTATTGGTTGGATGTGAGAATCGATTTCGCGGTATCGACTGTGTCCATGGCCCGTATGCCGTTAGTTCTTCTACCGACTTCGCTCCAATTTCGATTGAGTGAATTTCGAGATCTGGATTTTGAGTTACCGTTCTGTGATTGGTTCATTTCTTATGTCGTACTTAAGCATAAGCACAGAAGCTTGACGCTTTTAAGTTAACGTCTTACGTGTTATGCTTATGCGAACGCATTGTGAATGAGTCCGCTTATGGACGTAGTTGTATCTTTTATGTTAACGCCATGCTTAGGTTAATGTTTGCATTGTGAGTGGGTCTTAAGAACGAGAAAATGTGCGTGAAAGCAGATCGAGATGGGCCTTTGGAACGAGGCAGGAAAAGGTGGCTGGCGGGAAGTACGAATGAGACGGTGTAGAAGAAGACGAATTCGAGAGGCCGAAGGGTGTCGATTCGGGTGGGAAAGAGAGATGCGCAACAGGTGGTATCGGGACGGAGAGTCAGCGGTGGCAAAGAGGGGCGGTGCCAGAGGTGCTGGGGGATCCAAGATGAGCCGGTGGCGCTTTCATGTTGGTGGAACTTTTATGTTAACGCCATGCTTATGTTCCTGTTTGCATTGTGAGAGGGCCTTAAGAGCGAGGAAATGAGCGTGAAAGCAGATCGCAATGGGCCTTTGGAACGAGGCAGGAAGAAGTTGGCTGGCGGGAAGAGACTGTCGTGAGTGTTCAAGCGCAGTACGAAAGAGACGGCGAGGGAGGGGGCGAATTCGGGGGGCCGAAGGAGCAAAGAGAGATGCGCAACAGGTAGTATCCGGACGGAAAGAATCTGCGGTGGCAAAGAGGCGCGGTGCCAGAGGGGTCGGGGGAGCCAAGATGAGCCGGTGGCGCTTTTATGTGGATGGAACTTTTATGTTAACGCCATGCTCATGTTTATGTTTGCATTGAGAGTGGGCCTTAATTCCCTCGCGGTGTCGATGAACCTTACGGGTTTCGCTCTCCCAACCGCGTGAGGCTCAAAGGGGAGCGAACGGATCAAGGAAACTACGCTACGCTACGGCGACAACCCAATATAACTGTGAAACCATCGGGCAGCGAATGAAGTAGTCGGCATAATGAAAGTTTTCAGCGTCGAGAGAATTTGTAATATCACCACCATCATCATTAGACTGCTCAAATCCCTATCATCAACGATCGTGCGCGATCGTTCCTTCCTCATTCTTGCACTTCTCATCTCCCTTTAAACCAATTCCATACTACCCTTTATGCTGAATTGTTTATAAAAATTATGGTTCTATTGTTGGACATCAACCTAAGAGACAGTCAAGAATGTTGTCATTAAAAGAAAGACCAAATTAAAAGACGCAACCCAAAAGGTAAAAAGATTAACATGGAAATGGAGGAGGGACATATCAGCCGACTTGACCCCGAAAGATGGGCACACGTGGAACCTCACGAATAGGCTGGAGATGTGTAGGAAGGCCAAGTAAAAGGTGGCAAGACGAAATTTTAAATTCAGTAGGTAACTGAGACAGGGTAAAGTAAAGAAGGGACAACGGAAACTCTAGAAAGAATAAATATGTAAACTTATATATATATATATATATATATATATATATATATATATATATATATATATATATATATATATATATATCATTGTATATTTATATATAATATCCATGCGTGTGTGTGTGTGTGTAAATGGAAGTTCCAATAAGAGTATGCATTGGTGTAGAAATTTATTCCGGAAAGCCATTTACAAATGTTAAAAATTTGTTTCCGTTGTGATGATTGAAATAAAGCGCTTCGTTGACTCATGTATTTTTCTTATTAGAGATATTTTATGTTAAAGACATCAACTCAACATTTTTTGGCAAATTAGGAAATAGTTTTCATTCTCATTAATTTGCTCTTTCGTTGATCTCCCACTCCCGACATAAATAGAAAATAGACTCCTTAACATATTGGCGTAGAAAAAATATTCCATAATATGGTGTAGTAGCCCAGGGATGTTTGTCTTTTTCGTTAATGAATGATGAAAGAAGCACTATTTCAATTGCCAAAATAACGAGAAGATTTTAAAATTAGATAAATGTTTATTTTCTTACTAAATTTCATACTTTGTTCGTTTCGAGAAAACGGACATATTTCCATAATTTTTCATGTACTTAATTTTTTTAATGTACTTCTTCCGGAATCGACGAGAATTCGTTAATGCATATTTAATTTATCTTAGTAACATTAGTTTTTCTCGACATTTTTTGAAAGTTATTATGTCATAAATACACATTTTTCTTCGTATTCTCAGTCACAAACATCCTGGTGTAAATCATCCATTGTGACGTAAAAGACTTCGCTCTCAAATGCTCTCAAAAATCAATTCAGGTGGGTGGAATCCTGAATTTCAGAAGCTTTCCACCCTATACGCGGCGGCGATGGTGTAACGGTTAGCGTTTCGGACTGTTGTACCCACGTTGGCGGGTTCAAACCCGATCGAAGCCGTGGATTTTTCAGGGCGAAAAAATCCTTCGTACGCCTTCCTTCGGAGGGGAAGTAAAGCCGGCTGTCCCATGTTAGTAGATTTACTTGCATGTAAAAGATCCTCAAGCCTAAATGACGCCTCTGAGCTAAATTCAAATCGCCTGTTTCTCGGCCAAGAAATACCTCCTTTCTCTGCTAGTTGGTGAAAGGAGCGTAGCGAAATTTATGTGGTCAGACGGAAGAGCAGGCCTGATGGCTCGAGTCTCGCCACGTAAAATAAGGCATTAATTCAATTCAATTCAATTCAATATACAATTCAGTTGCTAGTTCGCATGAGCTCTCCTTACAGGATTTTCGACCTTAACTTTTTAGCTGGAACGAATTAAGCCGCTGTTTGGCGGAAAATTCTATCGGGCGGCTGCTCTGATCGGTAGCTTTCCGTGTTTTTTTCCTATCAATACCAGACGAATTTCGTAGCAGTACCCTAACAAATGGGACACGGACCGCGCACTATCTTTCCTTCCTCTTCCTTGCCATATCCTCACCCCTTACTTACAGACACACACACTACACTACCACACAGGTTGGGAGACCAGTTGGGAGTTTAGAGCTCGTCTCGATTGGGACGGTGCATCGGTGGGAGATATCTGGATGAGGAAAACCCAAAACGCCGACTTGTAGATCGGCGCCGAATCTCGGCATCTAGCGGGGAAGAACAAAGCTACCTCCACTTTTAAAGATCATGCAATACATTTGTGGAACTAAATCCCGTAGAAGGACACGCCTGGAAACACGAAATAATCAATTAATCAATCAATCAATCAATCAAACAATCAATGTGGCTCCTCCGTTCTGCGGTCAGGTTCTCAGGGGAGCCACGCATACCCGCGAGTAGCAGGGAGTGTATCTCTATGGAATTTGCCACTCGAAAGAAAAAGCTGACATCTACATCCATTAGCAAGTACTCTTTGCTCCGAGTTTCCGAGATCTTACTCAGTTTCGTATGAATAAAGTGGGTAAGCAATTGCTCAGTCTCTGAATACTTGCTTCACCTCTGAGCGTACTCTCAACTGGCGAGCAAATGCTCAGAATTGGTATGAATGAAGTTAAACGTTTACTCTCGAGTGTGAGCACTTGCTCCAAAATTTCGGAGGAACCTTAGTAGCAGACTCACGTTTGAAAAGTAAGGTTAAATTGGCCGATTTTTTACCGTGTGTTGATAGACATATACAGCGGACTAAAAAAATGCAAGATTAGGCGAAATTCTCGTGATGTAGACTATTAGAATCTTTGCCGAATCGAAAAGTACAATGTATGGTTGGTACGATTTTTATCGGCGTTTGCTTTCAGGCGCGTTTTCATATTGCATATCTTCTATGTTAATTGGCCATCGCTCTTTTCTACTTGGAATTTTTCGGGTACTGTTTTTTGAAACTTTGTAATGTTTCGTTTCGGCCAAAGCGTACTTCCGAAAGCTGGCTCTTTTCAAAAATAATTTTATATTCACTTAGCATTTCGGTAAAAGTAGCTGGGCCACTAGCGCCTGTTTTTGGTTACTGCTATTCATATTCTAATTTAAAGAATGAGACAACAAACAAACAGAGCTCTTTATTCCGCACAAATGTGCGCGACGTGCGTAACGTATGTAACCTCTTTGTTGCTCAAGAACCCAATTTTTAAAACTCTTAGCCTGCACTATCACTTGTTCACGACGAGCAAATGCTCGCGAGGCATGAGTAAGTTCTGCGGAGACATACGAAGTTTTTATTCATACGAAATAGAGTTTCTGCTCAGTGCCGCGGAGTAGACTCACTTTGCTCCGGAGCAAGTACTCATGAGCAAGTGCTCATTTTTATTCATATGACCCAACGTCTCTACGGAATTCGGCCTCCAAGCGAAGAGCTTGGGTTGCGCACGCACATGAAAAGAAGCGGCGAAAGACCACATCGGCAAAGATTTCGTAGCCGTCGGCGCGATGACTCGGCGCTAGCAGCAACTTCACAGATGTCTTGGGAACTAGAGCACCAGCTTTCTCTACGCTCCACAGCGCACAGATGTGTCAAAAACTAGGTGAAATTAAAAAGTCAATGTTATCGTAATAAAAATAAGTTTTGAAAGCTATTTTCTTCATTTGCGCCCCTACTTGGGTTCAGTTTACTGACTCATCAATGTACAGAGCGCGGATATGTTCCTAGTCGACATGGTGGGTTTTCGAGGGACGGAAGATCCATATTACGTACTTGGATTTTTACCAAACAAAACTTTGACTGAAAAAACATAAGATTTAAATGTCCCGACTTTCTTCATAATCAGCTCCCGTATGCCTATACACAGGATGATTCAATTAACGAATTAGTAAGACTGGGACTATCAATATGGCACATTCTTTCGGTGAATTTGGAAGAAATCCCAAGATGTAACGCTAGAGAAATGTGCAGAGGGCCAAATAAAAAACTTCCCAGTAACATGGGTGGTGGAATGTTACATGAGAGGAGACAATGTGGGGGTGATGATTCAATGAATTGATAAGTATCGGAAACATGTATATAAACAAAGAACAAATACGCTTAAGGCTAAATGTCCCGATACTAGTACAATTTGTGGCCACCACGTGGCAGCACCAAAATAAGTAAAATTTACTTCACCGATAACGTCTGAACGAATGGTCCGATTTTCGATCTGTAAACGGCATTTGACGCCTTTTTAAAATAGAATTTACGCTACGAAGCCCTTTTTCCAAAAATCTAGCAAAAACTCAAATTTGAAATTAGTTCTTAAACTTCCGAGAAAAAAATTAAAAATGTGGGCTTATAGCGCGATGGCGACATGCTTCCTGAATCCAACGCCGTGACAATCATGCAAATCGGACGAATAGGAGCGTCGTAAAGTGAAATTTACGAAAACACCTCGCCACCCTTCCCCTTATGCGCCGTTGCGTCGCCCACCCGATCGTTGTGGGTCCTCTGTCGGCGCGGGGGCACGACCTGGCCAGGCGGCGTGCGGCCAGCCCCGGCGGAGCAGGCGGGACTTGCGGGATACGCAAGCCAGACAGTCGGTTTCGGCTTTCGTCTCTTTGCATCTCAGTCTATTTTTCCACAGATACCAAATTAGAGATGCTGTACTACTATTACTGACTGAGGTAAACGGTCTGTAATAGTAGTACATAACTATCTTTTTCACATATTTCCGTCTTCCTTCGAATACTATCTTAAAATTGTTTGAGGCATCACTCAAAATATCGATTCCGATTTGGAACTGCTTTTTAAAAAAGGAACTACTTCTGTAAATATCACCATTATTCCATCTCCTCACATCTTATTTTAGATATATTTTACTTCTAAAGTTTTCTGTTATCATTCCTCCTTGCTCTAAGATCTTCCGGGTTCAAATACCGGAAAGAATGAGCGGAGTGTACGCACGAGCTCGTTTATCCTACAACTCTATTTTTGATCTCAAAACGATGTTTATCTGCTTTAATGAGTTCATCTGGTGAATCTTTTTTCCCAAGTAAAATGTCCGAAGCTAATTTTAAAAATGTTTTCGTACTTTCGGACAAATTTAAAAAAGTACATGATCTTGGCTGTACGGGTGGTATGCCCATGGCATACCAGCCCTGAAG
Source organism: Gryllus longicercus (assembly GCA_038098605.1). Taxonomy (NCBI): domain Eukaryota; kingdom Metazoa; phylum Arthropoda; class Insecta; order Orthoptera; family Gryllidae; genus Gryllus; species Gryllus longicercus. The sequence goes on from JAZDUA010000077.1 coordinate 4,156,381, forward strand.
AAGACCACGACAAGATGGTCGAAACGTCGGCAACAACTTCGACGCGGAGTCACCCGGACAACCAAGATCATTTTCCTACAAGTATTTTTCGGTGCATTTAGCCTTAATCACTCCTGCTCCAGGGGCGATCAGTGATTTCATGATTAGAGTGCTAGACTCTCACCGTTGGCATCAAGAATCAACTCATGTGAAATGTAATGTGTCCACAGAACTTAGCAATAATCTACTTTTGTCATCTTTCTGCATTACGCTTCATGATCACCCATGAAGCAGAGAAACGACGAAGCTGTAAAATGAGACTATGCTTTATATGAAACTGTAAAAAATACATTTTTAAGCGATATATATATATATATATATATATATATATATATATATATATATATTGTGACGTACCTGGTTCTGCCTCAGCTGTGAAGTACTTATCAGTGCATACACTGATCGGACGCCAGCTGCGACGCACCTGTTGGTTGGTACTTTGCACTACAAATTTATGAGTTCTAAAGGTCGGGTATCTTGCTCGCGAATGGGTCATCTGAGGAATTTGGTACTATATTGGTGCGTCAAAATGATAATTTTGTATAAGCAAACAAGTACAATTTATTTATAATGGAATGTTGAATACACTTGATTAATTACAAAAAAAAAACCTCTTTAACTTGGTACCAAGATTTAGTTAACCGTGTAATCTTGTCATACCTTTGGGGCCCCATTAACAATTCGGTCGCGGTGATTCCTCACCCCGGCAACTGCAACGGTCGATCTCCGCCGCGGCTCGGCGTCCTTGGGCTGCTGATGACGTAGACACGTGCTGTGCTGGTCCGCAGAAGCGGCGTTAGAAGTCCCTTGGCCGCACCCTCGGATATTTTCGCCTTCGCTCACACACGCGTAGTTACTGGGTCTTGAAAATGTCCGTTACGTTCACACCACGCGCGTGAATTGTTACTGCGCCCCTCCTTGGTTTCGTTCTACTTCTCTCTCGCAACTACTACACTATAAATCATCGGCTTCTAATCAATAATGATACACGTAATACTATTAAATGCTTCTCATCATTAGCAGGGGTTCACTCTGTCTATAATTATTCGTATGTCCTCTGCCACACGCTCTCCGTAATTGCCCAACCTTCGCCACTCGGCGTCTGTTCGCCACCCCGCGTCTCTCGCAACTGATTTTGCAACCGTCCCCCGGCGTCCGCTTCAACCGTCGCCACTTGTAACGGCCGAGCATCCCCCTCCCCTCCGCTGGGCAGCAGCGGCGGTCGCGTTCGCAAAACCCCCACCGCTCGCTCGCACCTGCCGCTGTACTACGCAGTTCAAATGAGTAATAATATACTCTTGTATTAATTATATGTAATTACGGAGGGAAACACTTAGCGTGTTTCAATATATATATATATATATATATATATATATTTCTATATATATATTTCTATATATATATTTCTATATATATATTTCTATATATATATTTCTATATATATATTTCTATATATATATTTCTATATATATATTTCTATATATATATTTCTATATATATATTTCTATATATATATTTCTATATATATATTTCTATATATATATTTCTATATATATATTTCTATATATATATTTCTATATATATATTTCTATATATATATATATTTCTATATATATATATATATTTCTATATATATATATATTTCTATATATATATATATATTTCTATATATATATATATTTCTATATATATATATATTTCTATATATATATATATATTTCTATATATATATATATATTTCTATATATATATATATTTCTATATATATATATATTTCTATATATATATATATTTCTATATATATATATTTCTATATATATATATATTTCTATATATATATATATTTCTATATATATATATATTTCTATATATATATATATTTCTATATATATATATATTTCTATATATATATATATTTCTATATATATATATTTCTATATATATATATTTCTATATATTTCTATATATGGGTAATTCCACGCCAACTCCACATTGCATCACACCAACCCATCTCAGATCGAAAAATTAAAGTTATTTTCTTATTTCTTATGCCAAGATAAGCCCAAATTTAAATTTTCAACCATTTCTGATGTAAATAGCGTTTGTGAGAACAATTATCGATTTTTCGCGATTTTCAAGCATTTTACAGCATCTTTTTATAATTATCCATTATTTCGATATTTTTTAATGAAAAAATATGTTTAAACTACTATTTTTATAGGAAATTTTCCGCAGAATTCGAATCTGTTAATGATTTGATTCATAATGTCTTAATGAAAATATTGATTTTTTTTCTTAATATGACAAAAATTGAAATTTATGATTTTTATTACTTTATTTTCAAAAATTAATTTTAGTATTACAGTACAATTAAAAAGTTAGTTTCTTATGCTTAATGTATGTGAAAATAAGTGTACATTACGGTACAGGAAAAATTTTTTTGGGGAAATAGTGTTTAAAAGAGTTAAACGCAAGAAATACAATAAAATCTCTTTTCTAAATGTGTTTTATCATTTTTAAATAACCTGTTAGTATTTTCTACTACTTTTAGACTGTTTGGATGACTTCGGTGGTGTAAAACAGTTTTCAATAAAATGTGCGTCCTGAACTTTTTTGGGAAATACGTTTTACATGAGTTAAAATTTTAAAAAATCGTGAAAAATTAATCGATTATTATTGTTAAAGCAGATTAAATTATAAATAGTACAAACAAATTTATAAATAGGCACTTAAAAACTTTTTGATAAAAGTTTTCATGTATTACAATTTTTAGTTGAATAATAAAACATTGTTATTTATAAAATTATTAAAATTAATCTTTTATTTTCTTATTTCATTTTCTTGTTATTAATTAAATCAAACACCAAAGAACAGTGTTCTTGAGTACTTATTGTTTTACATTGAATAATATGCTCAGAGTAAGGAACAAATTCATGCAAATTGCGAGTACCCGGAATTGTAAATACTTTTTCAGTTTTGTTTCGATTCCGATATTCATCGACTTCAGCTTTTCTAATAATTTCACAATGGATGTTTTTAATATGTGCTTTACAAAATTCTAATAATTTGTCAATATCTGTGATTTGATTTTGATGACGTCTACGCAAGCTTTCTTTTGTTGCCTCTCTCTTAACAGTTGCACCCACTCCATCGTTCTCCGTTTTCCCATGAGAGGTAGCAAAAAATGTCCAGGTAGCATCAATACTATACAATTTTGTATGTCTACAGAGATGTAATAAGTTATAACAATTTTTGTATTGTCCTGGACATCCATCGCTGAGATAGTTAATTTTTTGCACGTTTGGAATATTTTCCTTTATATAATTAACAATTTTATTTTGAAAAATATGAACAATTTGAACATCATGTTTTAAAACATCATGTTTTACTCAGAACTTATTTTGAAATTATTATTAAAGCTTAACCTCCTTGTGGCATGGAAATGTTCTTTGTCAGCAGAGTGGCAAGTACAGCACTCAGGGCTCAGGGCCAGTGTTTCTAACTACGGGAACGCCCCTCCATTCACGTCTCCTTCGGTTTGATTAAGATTAGTGAGACACACACAGTACACATTCCTGCAGTTAGAAACACTGCTCAGGGCCCCTATATTTGAAATTATCTTGCGATCACGCGCCAGATTCTGAACATAGCCATGTATAATTTAAATGTTTAATACGTTCATAGGCCCCTATTCTCCAACATTTTTTTACTTTTTCTATGGCGTAATGAGTATTTCTTTCAATTTCGTACAGTATCATGAAGAGAGGTATTTTCTTCCGATATAACGATAAAAATCGATTAATTTTTCACGATTTTTTAAAATTTTAACTCATGTAAAACGTATTTCCCAAAAAAGTTCAGGACGCACCACCGAAGTCATCCAAACAGTCTAAAAGTAGTAGAAAATACTAACAGGTTATTTAAAAATGATAAAACACATTTAGAAAAGAGATTTTATTGTATTTCTTGCGTTTAACTCTTTTAAACACTATTTCCCCCCAAAAATTTTTCCTGTACCGTAATGTACACTTATTTTCACGTACTTTAAGCATAAGAAACTAACTTTTTAATTGTACTGTAATACTAAAATTAATTTTTGAAAATAAAGTAATAAAAATCATAAATTTCAATTTTTGTCATATTAAGAAAAAAATTCAATATTTTCATTAACAGATTCGAATTCTGCGGAAAATTTCCTATAAAAATAGTAGTTTAAACATATTTTTTTCATTAAAAAATATCGAAATAATGGATAATTATAAAAAGATGCTGTAAAATGCTTGAAAATCGCGAAAAATCGATAATTGTTCTCACAAACGCTATTTACATCAGAAATGGTTGAAAATTTAAATTTGGGCTTATCTTGGCATAAGAAATAAGAAAATAACTTTAATTTTTCGATCTGAGATGGGTTGGTGTGATGCAATGTGGAGTTGGCGTGGAATTACCCATATATATATATATATATATATATATATATATATATATATATATATATATATATTGTGGCGAAATGGGATTATACAACCCCATTACACCACCGTTTCGTCGCCATAAACGTTCGCAGGCAGCGAGAAGAGCGGCCGAAAACCAGAGTAGCAAAACGCGCAGCCTGGTATCCGTTGCTCGTACTAGTCGCCGCGAACTATCAAGCCACGTTTTCGCTGGTGGAAGGCACAAGTAGGAGAAATAATCCCCACCACGCCGAATTTCCCCAGGCGAACGCCAATAAATACGCAAACGCGGAAGCGGGAGTTCTCTTTTCTCGCCATCTCGCCTGGAGTCAACATCTCTTCTGCTAGCACGCGTCGGGTCAGCAGTTCATGTAAGGCACCGCTTGGCAAGTGTGCAGATTTTATCAGAGCGTTAGATTAGTTAGAAATTGCCGCAACGACTGTTTAGAATAGGAGTGTACGGCGTTGAGAAACGTCTAGCTAGTCATCCGCGCAGTAGTCAGGAATTAGAGAAATATTCTTCTATTAACTAATGCGGGAAGTAAAAGTGTGCCCGTTCTCAGGAAAGCTCTGAAAGTTCTTGATTAACAGAATAAAGTTAGGAACGAGCGAAGTACTTGCACTGGCAGTTAGGGATGTGCAAGGGACATTTTCTGCAAATTGGGCGTAATCGAAGGCGGTAGCAGCCGTGGGAGGAGAAGAAACCGATTAGTGGAAACGGAAGAATACGCGGGTCGACCGGGAGAAGACGACGACCGAGGAAAGGACGCAAGAGGACATCGAAGGCAACGCAGAACTTCGGAATCGAACAACGCGGTGCGGAACGCAGCACGCTGTTTCAAGGTTGAAAGACGGACAGTTTCGAGGTAACCTGTAAGACTACGAAATTAGGTCAAGTTCACGTCGGCAGGGAAAGAACAGTTTCAGAAGTGTTAAAAATTGAGGACACGGATGTTAATAATTTGTAGCTTGGGAGTGGGAGATTTAATGCGTAATTGCTTGCCTTTAACCATTCTATTGTAGCAGCCATTATTCTGTTACCAGCACTGAACTGAACTGAAGCAAGGACTTTCAGTTACAAATATTGTATGTTTTTTTTGTCCTATCTTGACATCAACAGTAAAACTAAATTATTTCATTTGCGAGTCATTGCTGCGAGAATGAGGCAAATTCAATAACATAGTGACATTTATGTTGTCGGTGTTTTCATGTCATAATTGCTATGACATATTCGCATAATACGACAGCATCTGAATTGTAAATTGGAGGGTGCTATATGTCGATATCCTTCCACTGACCTCTTGAGGTGTTGGATGATTGAATAATGACAGCCTACAAAACCACGTGTGGACAAACGCACTTATTACTCTCAGGGGCAGAAGACGGCCGACAGAAAGTGAAAGGAATCGCGGCGAGCAATTTCCTGAGGTTCCGGGGGAAAGCTGCGATGGTTACGAAAGAGTGATCGCAAGAATGGCCGTCAGCAGTAGAGGGTTGTGTTTGCCCATCCCCCGAAATACAATTGTTGCTTATTCCCTACGAAAACTGTTTGAATTTCAGTAAACAACTTCTTCACAGAACACCTACTCCACAATTTCACAAAACTATACCAATTTCACACCTACAACACTAATGTCACAAAACAACTACTTAATTTTAGTTCCCTGTGGCAATAAGGCCAATTTCTCCTCTCTAAGAACCATACCTCGTGCATTCAACGATGAACTTATTCGTACTTTCTTATTACACGAAACTGAAGGAAAACACAATTGCACAGAAGATCTAATATTATCTCTCAGGTACTCGTAATACCTTCATTCGTTATTCGTGGCACTTGAAACCCTTAATTTATGTTTGATAATATTAATCCAGTGGTGCTAAAACAGCACATTCTTTTTTGCCTTTGGTAATAGTTGGTAATAGTATTTGTACCACAAATTGCTCTCCGAATTAACACATCTGTCCTCATTTTCTTGTAAAACTCATTACCAATCGTAGAACATTTGGGGCAAAAAGTAAATATTTTTAAGCAAACATCAACACCAATTTGACAATTATAACTGCTTCTCATACATATAATCATACCCAACAATAAGACGTAATTCACAGACACTAGCTCCCGAATGATTGTTGCCGAGCTATTGTTGCATTCCAATGTGATATTGAAGGTTAGAAATTTTATTTTATATATTTCAAATAGGTTTTAAATCATTTCTAAAAAATTAATTTGTAATTTTATAACAAAAGCTCGAACGTAAGAAACGAACAAAGAAATATGATATAATAATAATAATAATAATAATAATAATAATAATAAATAAAAAGTTCGCCTTTTTCTCTCGCAGTATTACATAACTTTCTCTCTAGTGTGTATACGGTACCGAGAAAGTAAAAGGGATTGTATAAAAATGCAAAGAGCATGTGTCAACTATTAATGAAAGGGTGTTGACTAGCAATGAGCATGTGGCAACTAGCAATGAGCATGTGGCAACTAGCAATGAGCATGTGGCAACTAGCAATGAGCATGTGGCAACTAGCAATGAGCATGTGGCAACTAGCAATGAGCATGTGGCAACTAGCAATGAGCATGTGGCAACTAGCAATGAGCATGTGGCAACTAGCAATGAGCATGTGGTAACTAGTAATGAGCATGTGCCAACTAGCAATGAGCGTGTCTCAGCTGGCAATGAGCGTGTCTCAGCTGGCAATGAGCGTGTCTCAGCTAGCAATGATCATGTGGCACCTGTCAAGGAGCGTATGTCAACGATCAATTAGCAGTGCTAACTATCAATAAACATGCCATGTACGCCAACTAACAATGAGCATGTGCTCTCAACGAACAAGTGCCAACTATCAATCAGCAATTACCATCAATGAGCAGGTGTATCATCGAGCCTGCGCTATCATTGAGCAGGTGCCAACTGTGTCCATGAGCACGCGCCTCCGTGCCTCGCAAACCTAAGGTCTGCACGCGGCCCCGCGTGACGCAACCTCGTTCTGAACGCGCCCGCTGCGTCCGCGCGTTTCGTTTCGTACTCCGTGGAACGCGTCCTCCGCGCGACCGCAGCGCACCTGCCGGCCAGACGCCCAAGGTCCGAGCGCAAGCGCAAGCGCAAGCGCATGCGCGCGCGGGCACTCGCGAGCGTGAGCAGAATACCGCCGCTCGCCGCTTTCCCCTCGAGACAGAGCGGCCCTGTATCCGCGCGAGTTCCGCGGTGATCTGGCGGCCACTCGCCGTAAGAGCGGCCCCAAGGGCCGGAAGTAATGGCTTGGTGATTCAGAGCGTCCTTTGAGAGAAAAAGAGATGAAGGTTGATTGAGAGATATGCGTACACGCACCGAGGTGGGTTTGACACGAATTTTAATCCCGTTGTCTCTCTTTCGGATCGAGTTGCTGCTTCAAGTCGAATGCGGATGTCAGGATAAAACTCAGGCTCGCCTTTAGCGTGTTTGGCGCCTTCGGCCTAGTGAACTTTTTAACTTCCGTTTTGATCGATTAAAAACCGATTCCGGGCACGTCAACTGCCAGGGTCATTAGTCCCGCATGTCGCGGGTGGTGGCGGTGGTCTTTCCCACCTGGAAGGTGAGATCCACCGCTGACCTACCCGCAGGCTTGCTGTTTTTCCCAACCAGGGATCTCCGACCAGCGGGCCCCAGCCGGGACAAGCTCTAAGATCCCGACCGGTCTCCCGGCATGTGTGGTAGTGCAGTGCATGTAAGTGTAAGTGTGTGTGTATGTGAGGGCTGAGGATAAGACAAGGAAGAGGTAGGAATGATCGCGTGCGGTCCGTAGCCCGTTTGTTAGGGTACTGTACTGCCATTCGCCTGGTGTTAATCGGTGAGACCACGGAAAACCACCGACCAGAGCAGCCGGCCGCTGGGATTCTCCTCAACACAGCGGTTGAACTTGACCCAGATTCGAACCTTAGGACCTACCGGTCAGACGTACTGCAGATACGTCACCCTGATACTCTGAGCCACCTTTGCCGATCCCAAATTTAGCAAAGCCCTTGGCCTAATGAACTTTGCCCTCCGTTCTGGTGCAGTATCATTTAGGTATCAAATGGATCTAGGCCACATGTTATATTGTATAGTTGTGAAATTGGATATTTAAATGTTCTATGTGATTAATCTTTGTTCCGCAATATCAGCACTTTTTGAATTTGAACATGAAGGTTGAAATTTAATAATTTATTTTGTTAATCATCACACATTATTGAGTGATATATTCAAGAAAACTGATTTTTTGACATTTCAGTCCTCTTACATACAGAGCATTTTTATTCTTGATACAATTCATTTTTTGCAATAATTACATATTATTCCTACATAAATATGAAATAGGATAAGAAACAACCTAACTAACCTATACAATATTACAGTAAATATCATTGTTAATGAATAAAATAAATGCAGGGTTAGTGTAATTACACATTTTGTAATTATGGTGCAGAAATTTAGATGTGGACTAATGATGGATGGACCGCAGTTGAGTCCCATTAATTCAATGTAAATGAAATCGAGGCAACCGTTACGAAAAAAAAAACCCGCAGATAATCCACAATTTATTCGTTCAAGGATCGAAAAAACTGGTGAAAAGCATATATTTTATTCAATGATAAACTACCCTTAAAATGTATGTACTCACATCAGAAATTAAACAATCAACAATATATTTAGATGAGAATAATATATTTTAACTTTGAAGAAGAAAATTATTTTAGGAAAAGTTTTTAATACTTTTCTGGAGTAATTTTCGGTAAAGTTGTGATTTCCCAGAATCGGTATCGTCCCATTCACACACTGACACACCATTACATCATCATCATCATCATCATCATCAACAACAACAACAACAACAACAACAACAACAAATAACTTACTCATTTTTAAAGACTTTTATTCGTAGTGATGCTTGTTTGTTGTTTACGATTACTGCCTCAGTTAAAAGTGATTCGAGTAATCGCAAGCATATTCCATTATAATATAGTTACATATTACGAAATCATTTGTATTCCTTCTCTCGCGTGCTGTTTAAAAATTCCCTCTGCCCTTTTTGCCAATCCCCATTCATTACTGAAATATGCAACCCTTCTTAATGCAAAAGACTTTGCTACTCACACCAGCACTAATTACAGATGTCTACGACTTTTCGAGTATTGGAAAATTTCATAAGATGAGCGATGAATACTACAATTATTATTTATTACACAAATTTCTCAAAATATACGAGTACGTTGATGAGACTTTTGCACCATGGGTTATTGATTGAGCGTTACAGGTTTCATTATGAAATATGAACCGTGTTTAATTTTTTTTTCTTTTCGCCTCATTATTATGTTTCTGTTATTTGATATTGATTCGGTTGGTTTCGGTTATAAGAACTTCACGGTCTTCTATTTGTTTTTCGGTAGTCATTGATATCAGTTATTTAATTATTACGATATCTCTGTTAGAGAGTTAGCATACCATAAATAAAACTTTATTCCTTTTCTCACGAACAGTTTTATAATTTTCCTTCACCGTTTTTTGCCAATTCACGACCAACCGTCCGTGACAAAGAAGCTTCGAAAAACGAGGAGTCGAGGATGCAAGCTCCATCGACAGCCTCATCGAGGTGGATCGGAGTGAAACGAAACGTCAGTCTCCTAGAGCCTATTCAAGCGGATAACGATGTCATTGCCAGCACCTCGGAGACTGTTCCTTCAGAGGAGGGAGGTATTTGACCTTCCTTTACTCCAGGAAGGATGGCAATCCTTGCCGTTTCGTAGAGCTGTCTTATCGAATAGTGTAAACCCAAACGCGATAATCCCTTGGTGTCCGCGCTCTCAAAACCCAACGAGCTATTGTCTCTCTTTGTCGATCTTGGCCGACTTCTGATAAAAAAACCTAACACGTGGTCAGTATCTCTTGTGTTGTAAATATTCCTCTGAGAGATGTGCTATTTCTTATCGGAGTCTTATTTGTTGATAAGAGGTCTTTCGTAAATTCATTTCAATGGGAATGACGTAAAATCATTCAAAAGGATTTTTTTTGAAAATATTTGTTATTATTTTTGAGTGAAGCTGGATTTTGGGCTCGAAAAAGTTTTTGAACGTTCATTGTATTAAAAAGTGATGTATTGAAGAAAAAAGGGCTTACTTCATTTTCTCTAGAAATACATTGTTGATATCAATACTACAATAAACTGTGTCTGCAAATATTATATTCAAGGAAAAACAGAACAGCTTTAGAAATATTTGGTCTATAGCAAGTATTTAATGCAATCTGAAATTCATGCACTTTTCTCCCCAATTCTTTACCAACATATATTGTAAACTTTAAAACGTAATACATACATATTCAAAGATGAAATATTTTATGCTGTATCATAGTTTGTATAGCAGCAGAATGAACATGATCTTATATTAACTGAAAATTAGCCTTAGCCTTTTAATCTTTGTTCTTTATACATATTTCTTTTGGAGCGATATCCTTTGTTTTGTATATTCTTTTCTAATTTTCAAAACTATCTTTACATTAACCCCTTATATAACATTATCTAAAATATTGTTTTTATTAAATCGATTTTAATTTTATAATTTATTATGTTGTAACGGTGCTAATTTTTAGAATAATTAGTATGTAATAATTATTGTGGGTGATATATCTTCGATTAAAAAAATGTCCTTTCCCAAAAATTGAAATTTGTCATGAAAGTGTTGCAGTTTATTTCGCGGCATAAGGCAATGTGTTCTCTATTTAAGTTTCTCTTTTGAACCATATGAACTTTTTCTTAGTAAAATATACTACTTATAAACTTATTTTATAATTTATCTAAAAACTGTTTTTTGAAATATCGCTTTTCTGATTTACAACCTCCATCTTTATTGAGGCAAGACAAAATACCTTGTGATATTTTTGGCATTTGTAAGAAAAACTTTAATGTCGAATATCTTGCGAAATATAAAGAATTGCATGATGACGCAAATTAATGCGAGACATTGAGAGCTTAAAGAGTCAGAAAATCAAAATATTAATTCAAAGAAGTACATTTTGAACAATTTAGGAGTTTTCTAAAATTAAAGAAGAGAAATAAGACAGGACATTGTTGATAGGGGACAAAAGACGCGTGATGTATGGTTAGGGTGCGACAAGAGCGTATTGAGGAACAAGACTAACAATGAAACAAGTGAACTAGTTACGTCGGATAGGAAGTGAAAGCGAACAATTTTGGTCAGAACTATGCTGGATTTGGTAGAGGAACCATCGATAGCCGATAAGGCGTGAAGTTGAAATATTTTATAATTAGTTCGTGGAGAATAATAATGGACATGTGTTCCAAGAATATAAGAAAATAGGGAAGTAATTTATTGGAGAGAAAACATTCATGGGATAATTAGGTGGCGAATACTATAAATTTAGAAATTAAATTCATTGTGGACGTAAGAAGAGCTCCAGATATATTTATGGAACAGTCGCTGATTTTGATGACAATGCCAAGATTGCAGAGAAAAATGTTCAAAAAGTTTAGATAATAAGCGGCGAAAAACTTCAACAAAAATATTGTAGCAAGGCCAAGTTGTGTGTGATTGTAAATTAACATTAAGATAGATAAAGAATTGTTATATTTGTTTATAGAGATTCGATGGCCATCAAACAGTTCAAAATAAGGGAAAGATAAAGAAACATTGTTGAACATCAAAAATAAAAACCAGAGCTAGCCACTCTACTTAATTAGAAATATTAGGGGAAAATTGTGAATTACTACAATAGCACGATCAAAGACGCGCAAAATAATTAAGTCGGGGAAAGTAATTATAGGGAAATACAATAAAATATATTGTAAATTTAATTATTATAAAAGGAAGAAATTTGATTTACTTCAGTAGCATGCCCAATGCGGGGACGCAAAGCAATATAAATAATTATTTTAATTATTATAAAAGTGAGAGAGTAATAATACACTTCATTATTGTGCTTTCCGCCTAGTCTCAAAGCGATCCTGAAAGAATATCATTGCTTCAGGACAGTAAATAAATCTTCACCTCTCCCAAAACATCGTATTCAGTATACATTGCTTATAGCCAAAATGAATTATTATTATTATTATTATTATTATTATTATTATTATTATTATTATTATTATTATTATTATTATTTTATTATTATTATTAACATAATAAAACAACGTAGAATAAAAGAGAAAAACCTCAACGGATGCATCTTTACCGTCCCTGCACAGTGCGGAATGCGTGAACGTGCAATTTTGCTCTCCGCCATTGCGTCCTTGAACTTCGAAAAGTGGCCGAGCTCGGCAGGCCGACGTAATGACATCAGTCGTAATAACTGTCATTACGCGATGTACTCGGCGGAGGTAGAAACACAGTCTCGGGGTTCCAGCACCGGTATTAGCGTGCCGCATAGAATTGCTTGGCAGGGGTGAGCGCGAAGAGAAACACCGAAATATTATGCATCTTATGCATGTTTTGCACGGTATTAGACCGGGAGGGGTGGCTCAGGGCATCAACTAATGTCACAGAAGTTCCGCTGACCGGTCCTAGGTTGGAGTCCGGGCGATGCCAGGATTTTCCCCACTAGCTTGTCAGCTAGGTCGAATACAACCCTTCATAGGCTTCCGCGGCCGGAGTCATTGGATACTTGACTGTCCGGTGTGAGCCGCGTCTCAGCCGATTGAGCTGACGTTTCGGTCATTGGGTTGTGGCCTTCCTCACAGCTACACTGCATCCTCGTCTCAGTAGTATAGCTCTGAATGCCACAACACGATGGCCGAAACGTCAGCTCAATCGACTGAGACGCGGCTCACCTCGGATAGCCCAAGTATTCGTAGGTCGAATTCAGTCGCTGTCGGGAGGAGACTTTTAGCGGCTGGCTGCTCTGATCTGTAGTTTTCCTCCAAACAACACCTGTCGAATGCCGAGGCAGTATTCTAAAAACAAGTCGTGGTCCGCCCGCAATCTCCTCTCCCTCATTATTGTCCTTTCCTATTCCATTACCTTATGTGATTACATACGAATTGTCTCTCTCTAACGTCTTTTACACTTTTCTTAAAAGTTTTATATTTTGCTAATAGATTTACAACTTGAAATGCTTGTAGATTTATTTTATTAAATTAAATGTAGAAGAAAACATTCACGGAAAGTAAAAGAATTTGATACATTTCATAATTGCAATTCTTCTCTTTATCAATATCTACCCTCGAAACTACGAAATTAGCTAATTCAGGATTAGCTTTTGAGTCATCAATTTCCTCATGTTGATCATTTTCCAAAAAGCATTCTAGAATCCCCGTCTTTAACCGATTATCTCTGAAATTCGTTCTATCGATAATTAATCTAGCTCTCTGACCTTGAAATACGAATATTCGTTAATTAGGTATTTCTGATCAAGGTTGTTCATTGAAAAAATGTGTCGTAATTCCAAACATCCGGTTCGCAGACCTAGTATTTTGAAGGTTACGCAAAACATTCTGTGCACAAGACCAACACGATTTCAAAAATACAGTACAGGTCTCGAAACAGTCAGGAACTTTAGTGAGCTCTCAAAAGCAACAAAGTTTCTTAGATAGATAACACGAACGAAAAAGAACCTGTATCTGTGTATATTCGCGAACTCGCTCGCCTTTCACCTAGGAGGTCCGCGTTCAATTCCCGTCGATTCTCGGACAGGGAACTCTCCGTCACTCTCTGCTAGGGAACTACTCCGTCATTCGCCTGGTGTTAATCGGAGGAACCACCGACCAGAGCAGCCAGCCGTTAGAATTCCCCTCTAGACAGCAGCTGAAATCGACCTATCGATCTAGTTCGCGGTGAAAATCCTGCCACTTTGTGGACTCGAACCCTAGGACACTACAGTGACATCAAGGGATGCCCTGTACGAACTCAGCCGGTCAGGTAGTCCATTATTGATCGCATCGTCCGGAATGGAACCAACGGAACGAGGAACGTGCACATGTGCGATGAAAGGCGCCGAGAGAGTGCTTCGCAGACAACGAGAAGGCAACAGGAACGCGCGGCACGTGAACGTGTTATCCGCGCGATAAACGCGCGTGCGAGGCGAGTCAAGGGGACTTTCGTAGCGATTATCCGCGAGGCGGCGCGTGCCTCCAGGTTGAGCCCCTCCATCTCCCCTCCAGCGAACACAACGCCCGACAAGCAGTTATTCCACTTCCTAGGGCGCTACACCGATCCTTCGAGCCCGGCTGAGATGGCTCGGTGACATTCGTGGCAGCGGCTCTGATCGGGAGAACCTGGCGGCGATGGTGTAACGGTTAGCGTACCGGACTGTTGTACCCAAGTTCGCGGGTTCAAATCCGATCGAAGCCGTGGATTTTTAAGGGCGAGAAAATCCTTCGTACGCCTTCCTTCGGAGGGGAAGTAAAGCCGGCTGTCCCATGTTAGTAGATTTACTTGCATGTAAAAGATCCTCAAGCCTAAATGACGCCTCTGAGCTAAATTCAACTCGCCTGTTTCTCGCCCAAGAAATACCTCCTTCCTCTGCTAGTTGATGAAATGAGCGTAGCGAAATTTGCGTGGTCAGACGGAAGAGCGGGCCTGATGGCTCGAGTCTCGCCACGTAAAATAAGGCAAATTCAATTCAACCTGGGATCGGGAGATCGAGTGGTGGATGATCACAGTTAAATAGCTGGGTGGTGCGTGGAGTAAGATTCTAGCGGCCGTCTGCACTTTTCGACAGTTTTCTGATTAATGTATTTTAAATCATTACAAATAAATATTATCTATGACATTTTAGAGGTCTTAATTAATTAATTTGTTTAAAATAGTATGCCCAAAAGTAATTTTTGAATGAGGTTCAAATTATGTAAATTCCATACTAATACTGAAATTGAAAGAGCATTTGAGATTTTTTAATAAATGTGAATGTTTCTATTGAGAAAAGGCTGATTTATTTAATAAATATATACTATCGCAGATCTATCATTTTTTAGACATAATTAATTTTCAGAGTGCACCCAAACTGTACTAGATGGGTCGTCGACTTACATATGTATTGTTTTACAACGTGGGTGTTAAAGGAGTCGGGAAACTAAAGAAATTTTTACAAAATTAAATTGTTTAGAAGCCAGAATACTTTTCAAACGTAGAGATAACGTTTCAAAATGCTCTACTTTGGGAAGCGTACAGAAAAAGTTGCCAAATTAGTGCTCAACTTGGAACTACATTTAAGAAACATTTCAATACAAGGCGAATGCCCAAGTAGTACCTTAACAAAGTGGCAACGACCGTGTACGATCTTTTCTTTCTCATCCTTGTTTCTTCCTCTCTCCTTCACTCATACTTTGATGCATTACACTACCACACATGTCGTTTGACCTGACGCGAGCTTTAGCTACGGACACAGAACAGCCGAAATGTCGGTCGCTCGCTTCCTGACATTGCGAGCGAAAGAGTCTGGCTTATTTCATCCCCAAAACACCCAAATATAGCATCCGAAATCGTCCGAATACGCCCAAGACCATCTGCATGCACTGGAAAATACAGATATAGTCTGTGTTATCCCGATGGCCTTGAATCTCTAGCTGATTTCGGGCGAACGACACCGACCAAATCAATCGAAACAGATCTTTGTCCGATGCTTGTGGACACCGTCGGAAGAGTTCGCTCGGGTTCACTGTGTTCATTCCCAGTTACTTCCACCTGTTTGAACGAATCGCGCATATCGGACGCCAGCGGCCGACCGACATTTCGGTCAAAATCGGGCTCTACTGCCTGCCCAGGATGCAGCAGTGCTCCGCTGGCAGAGATATCTGAATGGGAAAACTCCGTAAGCTGACATGTAGGTCGGCCGAATCTCACATTACATCAGGGAACCTCCACAGCGCCCGTCCCCTCCCGGCTTTACCTTGCACTACATTGATGGGACTGTTGGCCAAGTATTTGACGGGTCAGGAAACTCGAAATACTTTGTCACTTATTCGACGTCGAGCCCTTGCCTGGCATCTATAGACGTGTTCAAATTATAAGACTAAAGACATATTTCGTAAAATATTTGCATTTATTACTCTTTACATTCGTGTACATGTTACAGTCATGCATTTAATACTTACGTTACTGTGCGTGCCTTTGTTCTTAATCAAACTTTATCCTTTTTTGCATAATGTTTACGACCTTTTCACCTGAGTTTTTAATTTCATCGTCGAGGTACCAAATCTCCTCTAGTTTTTCCACGACTTCTTGTATATTTCCTTATTTTTCTCGTGATAATAACCCATAAATTTTCTATGTGGTTTAAGTCAGAGCTATTTCGTGGCTATAGTAACACTTTAAATTACTTTTCTTAAAAATTCTTCAAGGCACTTTTGTCTTTGTGCTTCATCATCCATACAAATGCCATCTTCATTAGAAAACCACTCTAATTTGGGGGAAAAGTTATTTTTCAAGTATTTTTTTGTATTGCTATTGTCTCATTGTCCTTTGTCCTTTCGACAAAGTGCAATCTGCCAGGACCATATCACACTTATCACACTTAACAGCGTTTCTCTCCAATTATATCATGGAACGTAGGAAAGATATGCTTATTTCTAACTTACAGTACTTAGGGCTCTTTCTGTTAAATTCGACCTACTTCCCTGTTCTAAGCATGGGGATGGAGAAAAGTGGTAGAATTGATCGCGTGCCTTTCATGGCTCGTGTCAAATTCTTCTCAAGCATCTACCTGAATTGAGCGGGGAACCACTGAAGGGGCAAATCGAAAGGGGGTATGGGAGTCACTCGAAAGGAGGAGATCAGAGTCACGTCTCTATGCAATGTACAAAGCGTACACAGGTCTTCGAGCGTGCAAAGAAATTCAAAGTCGATTAGGGAAACCTACATATTTTGGCAGAGCGGATCACATGCACAAAATTCAAACAAGAATTCAGAAAACGTACGTTGGGAAATATTCACTCGCGAATCGAACTATTAGAGACTGGAACGGTTTGCCTGTGACAATTTTCGGTCCCTTTCCTCAAAGCCTGAGCAAATTTAAAAATAAATTAGTTTCCTGAATGTTGATATGTCTGTTATAAATAAATTTAATAAAATTCAGTACAAGTAACTATGTCTTCTATGTAATTAAGTATTATTATTGTTATTATTATTAATGTTGTTATTATTATTAATGTTGTTATTATTATTATTATTATTATTATTATTATTATTTATTAATGTGCAGTGCAGTGGCGTGAAGTGCAGTGACGTGTAAAACTGAGGGAAACGACTGTGTAAGAAAGACATTAAAGCTCGGTGCTTCGCAGTGTGGTGAAGTGACGTGTGGTGAAGTGGAGTGCTATGAAAGATTGCACGGTGAAGTGTTCGCGTTAATTTGTAAAGTTTGTAGATTTTGTAAAGTTGATAAGTTCAGTAATGTTAAGTTAGTGTAGTCCGCCACCAAGTTCTCAAACTTAATTGCAGAATTATTAATAAATCTAAATCTAAAAATAATAATAATAATAATAATACGCTGACATCAAAAATCCTACCAAAGTCGGGATTCAGCAATACATGGAGATTCGCAATTACGAGTACATACGTTAGGTACCCTGACAACCAGCAGTTACAAGAATCGGTTTTCTAGTTCTTGAGCTTGAGATATATCATTTAAAAATCACGAAAACTAGTGAAACCCGTTTGAGACAAATTTAACAAAGTAAATAATTAAGAAATCATAAGATAAAAATACAGTGGAAAACATAGAGGACTATCTCGATAAACGAAATAGCTCGATAGCTCGGATTTTGTTCATTCTTCATCTCTTTCCCTACACCCAGCAGTGTAAATAAATTATAGAGAAGAGAATCTGTTATAGGATAAACTATTTTGAAAAGTTTTTTGGAGTCGTTGAGTGGCAAGAATCACAAATTCCAAAGCATTAAACGCAAGTAGACACCTTTTATACACGGAATGGAATGCAAAGCAGTGCATTGCTATACAGTGTAATGCAAAGGAATGGAATAGAATGCACGCAATGCACTGTATTGTGCTTTAAGACACTGATAATTCGCATGCAGTTCGTCATTTATTAAGAAATAACAACCACCTCAAATGCAAAAATATCCACCGAATAATATAATTAAACGTTAATAATTTATATAAATAAATTTTGTGTACTTTATTTGCACCTGTGGAAATTTTGTGAATTCAGTATAAAACCTACCTCAAAAGAGCAAATACTTTTGAAATCTACGCGTTTGCCTTAGATATACAAAGACCATTTCAGACCATCTGAATATTAGTGATCCGAAGTATTTGAGTTATGTTAATTCCTGTTGTTATGATCCTCAAAACATGATGTGTCAGATAGTTGAAAAATATTATCAATCCAGGGTTTTAACATTTTACTGCTGAAGTTTTATAAAATTAATTGAGGCCCTAAAAGGCGCAGTTGCTATTATGTAATTGTCTTGTGTCTTGCTCTACGAATACCATCAATGTACGATCCTTATGACACGTACTTACGCACAAAGTATTTACTTATTTTTAGTTAGTGCGTATCGCAGTTTTGTACATGTGCAATATTCTATCGTTTCTAAACATGATTACCTGTTACAATTCATTCCATGTTATCGAAATTTTTAATTTTTTATATTACTTATTTTTATGTTATTTCTAATAATACAGTTTAGATGATACTTCTTTTGAATATATTTACTATTAGTACCAAGTCAGACTGTGAGGTACAAAACATTTTTGTTGCTTTGGTCAGGCATCAGGAGCGCAGCTAAC
Organism: Gryllus longicercus; assembly: GCA_038098605.1. Classification (NCBI taxonomy): domain Eukaryota; kingdom Metazoa; phylum Arthropoda; class Insecta; order Orthoptera; family Gryllidae; genus Gryllus; species Gryllus longicercus. Next base: position 4,175,596 of record JAZDUA010000077.1, read on the forward strand.
CAGTGACATTCAGTTTACATTTGTTATATTCTAATTCAAATCAAATGAAAATGTACTAAAGACTCCCGGAGTGATTCTTAAGAATGGACATAATCATATCTATTTTTAAATTGCACACGATCGTTGTTTGTTTCTATTTTGTATAACACTCATTTTTAGTATGCTCTTTAATTGCATATCATATTTAACACTGTGATTGTGTTGAAAAAAGATAGACTTTCAAATAATAGTCATGGAGGAATATAAATATTATAATATGTATTATTACATATTGCTCTACGCAATTAGCTACATAAAATAACAATACGTAAAACCGACATGTTTGATGATTCAAGTTAATGTGCTTAATTTATGATTAAATTTAACCAAGTTTCTGAAACCAACCGTAAACCAAGTTTCTGAAAGGCAGTTTTGGAAGGAAATTCAGTTTAATGACGTCGACAAGAAAGGTAATTGCTTATTAAGAAATGAAGGTAACGGAAGGGAAGTAACTGCCAATCCTTGAGCTCGTTTTCTGCAACCATACCATTGAACAGCCTGTCTAGGCAGCCAGAAGCACATTTATGGGACACAATTTCCTTGCCTGTAAATCTGAATGGAGATCAAAGTGAGTGAATTTTGTTGTTGTTTGGATTTAAATAAGAAATTTCCTGGGGGACAAATTAACGACGTGAATCGTGATTATTGAAAATATCGTCGTGTTCAACATTACGGAAAGAACATTACATAACTTTCTCTCTACTGCGTAAGTGGTAGCGAGAAGGGAAAAATTGAAACTATACTTCCGAGGTTTTGATCAGCAAATTTTCCATGATGTATAAAATTATACTCTGTTACAAACTTTTTAATGGTCAGTTCTATGACTAAATAAAGTCCAAATCGGAAAATCAGTTGTTTTAACTCAGCATATATTGCAAATTTTTACACATATAGATCATGCGATTTTTTTTTTCTTCAAAATATTAAAATAAAATAGTAAAGCAATCTCTTGCTTTGGTTACCACAAAGTTATCCACCTAAACGTGATATTTTTTTACTTTTTATGGTAACATGAAATGTCACATTAGAAAATACTTGTGTATTTGTAAGATAATCAAAGTTTGAGAAAACGAAGTAGTTTTCTCGAAAGGAAGTTTCCTCTTTAGAGCTGTCAAATTGTTATCTTTTTTTGATATTATTAAAAAAAGATTTGCTGTAAAAAAAAAGAAAAAAAAAGAAAAAAAAGATCTGTCAATGTGCTGGGAGGAGTGGGGTTTCTTCTTAGAATCAAATTTACGAAACTAAATGCAAAATTTAAAAAACCCGCCTGGATGGCCGAGGTGGCCCGAGAGTGTTCAGACTCGGCGCCTCGGTCGCGGGTTCGAGTCCCTCCGTGGGCATGGTTGTTTGTCCTCGGCCTTTCATGTACTCCGTATGTGATTTCATATGCCGTATGTGTGTTGGAGCGGAAGGTCTTGTGAGTCTGCTGATCACAGGCCGTGGAGCCCGCATGTGTGTCTAGTGTGAAGGTTAACATGTGTCTCCTTGAGGGACACAGTGGCTACCCGGCGCGGTTAGCCGAAATCGGCATTCCCAAAGCTGGAAAAGGTCCCAGAAAGAAAGAAATGCAACACTTCAAAACAAATTGCTCCCTAATGTTACGGTCAATCTTTCGTGTAAATACTGTAAATGAGACAAACAGGCAATATCACCATGCAATTAAACAGCTGTAAGATATCACGAAAGGAAATATTTTTGTTAAAGTAATCAGTTCATTGTCTCTTTCCTACATAAATTGAGATATGGAATAATACATGATACCGTTTTTATGTGATGCGTTACGACCTTTCAGATAAAGAAGAATTAGTTCATTAATCATCCCATTATCTACATTTGTATTCGTATTATTTTTATAATTAAAATAAATTATTGTGGATTTAATTATGACTTATTCATTTTTATCGTCTTAATCTCCTCCCCAAAAAATATTACTGCACCAAAATTTTCGTAGACATAGGTTTCTCGCATTTAGGATGAGCCTTACGCAGGCCCACTTCGAAATAGCACACGGAGGGAACAGGGGTTAAGCATTCATTCATATGACACGTCGGATCGAGTCTCTTGAGTTACCCTGGATGAGATGGACAGTAACACTCATTGTCGCTGAAACGCTTCTGACTGGGAGGTTGCTGTGTCCGTGTTCGGATGGTGACAGACATACACTACCTACACATCTTGGTCAAATTTAGCCGCAGTCTGGAAGATAATTCAAGAGACCTGCTGCTACGATCGGTATTTTTTCGTGTTTTTTTTTCGATCAATACCATTCGAATTTTGGATCAATACATTAAGAAACTGATCACGATTCGAGCGTAATCTTGCCTTCTTTGTTCTATCATCTCCCCTTCCGCACACACACACACTTACACGCACAACACTACACGTATGACGGACCACCAGTCGAGAGCTTGAAGCTTGTCCAGGCTCAGGGAGATATCTGAAAAGGAAGACTCGAAAGCTGACGTGTAGATCGATGTGATCTAACATTCCAGCGGGGAGAGTAACCGCCACCTGCCGGGTGTAACTTGCATAACTTTAACAGGACTGGTCATAGTAGTTAAATCGCCTGGAATAATCATTAATTGTTTGATTGATGTTATCGGGTACGTCAACTGCTATTGGCATTACTCCCGTAAGTGTAGTGACTGTTTTCGCGGGGTTTTCCCTCTGCAGGTATCTCCTCACAGCCGGGCACCGCCCCGGTAGGGTCGAGCTGTAGGCTGCCGACAAGTCTCCCGATATGTGTGGAAGTGTAGTGCATGTGTGTGTATGTGTGTTTGTTAGGAGAGAGAGGAGAGGACATGAGAGAGGAAGGAAGGATCGCGTGCGGTCCGTGGCTCGTTTGTTAAGGTACTGCTTCAGTATTGGTATTGATAGAAGAAACCGCGGAAAACTACCGATCAGAGCAGCCGGCCACCACAGTGTTGCTCCAGTCAGCGGCTGAATTCGACCTGACTATTTATCTAGTATCGAAAATCTTCCAGCGTCGGAACTCGTACATTGGGACCTGATTATCAGAGTCACTGCAGAGGCATTGGCATTGCTGAATCTGAGCTGAATTCAACCGGTCGGAAACACGAAAACTCACTCACTCCTTCACTTGAGTTGTCCCATGCACTGAACGTACTCGTAATTGCTTCGACCGTGGATTGGGCCCATTATACTAAACCCCGCAACAAGAACCAGAAAGGAATCTGCGTAAGGTTTCGCGAACTCGTTCTCCTCTGCGGTCCGCTCGGTAAATCAGCCTAAGGCCGTCCCGCGCGGCACCTCCGCTTTAACGGCCCCGCCGGAAGCTCCACTCCCTCGGACATCCGGACTCGAACCCAGGGCCGCCCGCCGCCCGCGGCCCCGATCGCTTCCTGAGGACTCCGCTTCGACACCCGGCCGCAGCCGCGGCGGTGTCCCCGACACCCGGCGCACCGGCGACCGCCTTGGGACCTGCCTGCTTTATACTTTTCCTCCTCAGTTGGCGTAGTAGTAATAGGAAGTTAAAGTGTTCACACACGTCAACAGTACAGTCTCGAATTTTCGGGCGTAATCCCTTAAGGTTCTTTTGGACTTGCTTCGCACACACATTTATGGTCTACTATCGCGGCTTCAAAGATGATTAAGCTTGGTGCAGTTGTCGAGGCACTTTTGTATTTCCAAATCGGGATATTGATGGATGGAAGTATGGATGGATCGATGGCTTCATCGATCCATAGATGGGTAGATGGATGGTTTGATGGTGGATAGGAGTGTGTATTACGCATAACACGGTCAAAGTAGAAAGTTTCGTGCTCGAACTTGGAGCAAGATCTAGTTGTTCCGGTCCGGGAATCATTAAGATATTTATTTTTATTTTGAGGAAACTTTATATGAATGCCCTGTCAAATTTTGAAACTTTTCTGAAAAATTGATGTAAATGTTTTCTGTACATCTTTTGCTCAAAAAATGGAAAGTAATGTTAAAAATATCCCATAATTCAGATTTTCATTGCATGTTTTAATTTCAATCTGTTACACTGAAAACAAACAAACAAACAAAAAAATTCTTTACGGAAAATTTGGAAATGTCAGATATACTTCCCCTTGAGCACCATGAGGTGTGCCTTGCAGCAACAAGCGAGATCGGCCGCCCAGGAGGTCTCCGGTTTGTTCCCCGACCGACCCCCCCCCCCCCCCCGCGGGTCGCCTGAGATAGCTCAGGGCATCAGCTATTGCTACGGTGCTGTCTGACCGGGAGGTCCTAGTCGACGAGTACAGTTCGAAGTGTTAGCTACGTAGCTAGATCTAATTAAGACGAGAATTTTAGCGGTCGGTACATGTGATCGGTAGTTTTCCATTGTTTCTCCGATCATTACCAGGTCAATGCCGGTGCAGTATCTTAAGCAAAGCAAAGACCGCTTGACATCTTCCTTTCCTGTTCTTCCTCCCTACTTTCTCCCTACAAACACACACACACTACACACACACACACGTAGTTTACATGCGCTACCCTATGTTGGGAGTCCAGTCGGGACGTTAGACCTTGTCCTGGCTGGATTGAAAGATTGACTAGCGATCAACTGCCAAAATCATTAGTCCCGTAAGTATCATCAATGGTGCCGCATGCTTTCATTTCATTGGTTACGCCCGTTTGTCAGGGTACTGCTCCGGCATTCGGCTGTGATGGTGATGATCCTAGAAACTACGTAAAACTACGAATCACACCAACCGGCCGCTAGAATTCTTCTTAATGCAGCGCGCGGCTATCGGCTCACCTAGCTATTTAGTTAGTGTCGAAAATCCTGCCACCGTCGGGACTCGAAGCCTAGAACCTCCCGGTCAGAGGTACCGCAGCGACATTAGTTGATTCTCTGAGCCAACTTTGCCGGCTGGTCCCGGCTGGAACGGTGCCTCGTTGGCAGAGATACCTGTGGAGGGGGGGGACACCCCGCCAGCCGACGTGTGGGCCGTCACTGAACCTCACATTCTGACAGGGGAGGAGCACGCCACATGCCGGGATATAATATCGCACCTCCAATAGAAAAGTGACACAAGTGCGAAATCGTCATTTTTCAGCTAAAAGCTGATAAGATGTTATCAAGAGGTACTGCTACTATTCTTAAATGGATTTTGAATTAGTTCAATTACTGTCCGCTAGAGGATGAATATTTGGTACAATCTATAACGATTATTACAGAACAACTAAACTTAAAATTGCAATTTCTGAGAAATCAGAAATTCGCACTTGTGTCACTTTTGTATTGGAGGTGCGATAAGCACTACACCAACGGGACCTACGACCTCGGTAGTTGACGCAGCCTGAACCAGCTAAGCTCCCGGCTGGACACCCATCATGTGTGGCTGTCTAATGCATGTAAGTGTGTGTGTGTGTATGTGTGTGTGTGTGTAAATAAGTGGAAAGGCTAAAGCAAGGAAGAAAAAGGAAGATCGCGCGCGCTCTCCGTGACCTGTTTGCTAGGGAACTGCTCCGTCATTCGCCTGGTGTTAATCGGAGAAACCACGGGGAACCACCGATCAGAGCAGCTAGTCACTAGATTCTCCTCCAGACAGCAGCTGAAATCGACCTATCTATCTAGCATCGAAAATCCTACCACCTTCTGGACTCGAACTCTAGGACACTACAGTGACATCAAGAAATTGAATTGAATTGAATGCCTTATATTACGTGGCGAGACTCAGGCCATGAGGCCTGCTCTTCCGTCTGACCACGCAAATTTCGCTACGCTCCTTTCACCAACTAGCAGAGAAAGGAGGTGTTTCTTGGGCGAGAAACAGGCGATTTGAATTTAGCTCAGAGGCGTCATTTAGGCTTGCGGATCTTTTACATGCAAGTAAATCTACTAACACGGGACAGTCGGCTTTACTTCCCCTCCGAAGGAAGGCGTACGAAGGATTTTTACGAAGGCTTCGATCGCGTTTGAACCCGCAAACTTGGGTACAACAGTCCGAAACGCTAACCGTTACACCATCGCCGCGCGCGGGCGATGTAACAAGGGATGAACAAAGTAATGAATCAAGCAGTCTTGGGCACCAGGAGGAGCTTGAGCCAAACCGGCGACGGCGGCGCTCGCGTGGGGAAAGACGGAAGCGGCCTCGGCCTCGACGACGAGAGGGAAAGGTTGTCGTAATCAGTGCAGCAGCACCGCGCCGCTGCGAACCGGGCCCTTGATCATACATAGTGACGGTTGAATTTAGCACTTTAAATTTTACAATATCGCGTTTTGAAAACAAGGCTAAAGCATTTTATAGTACGATAAAAATAAAAACTTAGCATTTTGTAGCAATTGTTGAGAAAATTATTAAGGGACCTCCCTCTTGAGGAAAAAAATCGATGCTTTTTCAATTTTCCCATTAAAAATCAGAAAATAATAGTAAATTTATTTAATATTTCGCCGTCTGTGAACTTCAACAAATATAAAAGCGTAGAGTCTAAAAAGGCTAAGAAGTAATGCATGCGCCGTAGGCGTAGGGCCTTCCTCTCTTCTTCACATGACCTCCGTACTGAGGAAGCTGCGACCCCTTGCGGTGACCCTGAGCCCTCAGGCTTTAAGGATCAGCTTTTTAAAATTATTTATATTATTTTTTACTTTGTTTTGTCAGTTAATTCTTAATTATATATTAATTCACGTGGACACTCTCAAATTAAATGTTTTCCAGCATTGACCTGCTGACGCTGTAGCAACCCTGATTACAGAGAGTGCGAACGACACCATAAACTGCAATGTAGGTATTATATCGCAGATTCACGACCATTTGCCACTTTTTACGTGATTTTGCATTTTGGTTTCCATTTCATTTTATCGAAGATTGAAAACCTTAAGAAATGTACTGCACCGACAGTCAAGCATACAATTACTATTTTTTTCAGCGTTTGGTCACATTTTGAAGTTTTAGCAATTGCAAAAATCTATCATCTCTAACCATTCACCTTGATTAGCAACACATTTTTTATACAATCCCACATACAATACATTGTTCAGTTACTCACTTTATAGATTTCTTCAGGCTTATTCTAGTTAAAAATCTGCTCTGATCATTGAAGAAAACACTACCTCGTGGTTATGTATCTTATTTCGCTTAAATTTTTCGAATGTGATGAAATTTGAATATCCTTTTGTTCGTGATTGTGTTTCTTTCTTCAGTTTGTTTGAAACGGATGGCTGCTTGTGTATGTCAGGTTTTGGTAGAAGTGTAATGTAAGGGTTACGTATTAATTTTTGAGAATGGCGTTTGTTGCATACGAATCAGAAGACATTTCTGATTAGTCTTAGATATTTTGTCTGAATCATTTGGGGTTGATGTTCGTGGGGTTTGCATTCGCCCATATTGGATGTGTATAGTTCATGAATGTTTTATTATACATTTTTAAATGAGTTTGCGTACGAAGTGCATTTGTGTTTGGTGATGTGTTTGTGGCTGAAGTTGAGTTACTTTGTCTTTATCTTGTTTAATTTTGACGTCTATGTAAGTTTCCTAGGTTAGTTTTGTATCCTTGTGAGGGCCTAGAAATTTTATGCATTGTGATAGTAGGATCCAGTTGATAGGAGATTTGTTTAACACCATCGTAAGGGGGAAGTAAATTTTCTGTGGGAAGATTTTTAATATAGTTTTATCAAGGATAGGTTGGATGTCCTAATGTTAGCGCAGGTTTCTCTTTTATTTAGTTAGTTTTGCGTTTGTGATTGGCGGATATTTAATGAATAGCCTGAGGTAAATAGTGTAAATAGTGTATCATCTGCGAATTGAGTGGTTAGCATCGTAGATGATGGAATATCTGCGATGTATGGGTTACATACTTTTGGAGATAAAGTGAAGCCTTGCGGGACACCTGAATTGATAACGTGTGGGAAGGAATGGTAGTTGTTAAATGTTACTGAGATCGTGCGATCAGCTAGGAAACTTTTGAATGATATAGTGTGGAGTACCAAATCAAATTTTATAAGTTTATAGCAGATTATTCCATAAAGTCAGATTCTGTCAAATGGCGTGATGTCTAGGAATGTAAATACTGTATAATGTGGATTTTTATGCAAATGCAGAGTGGATGTGTGCTATTTTTTTAAGTAGTTGGTGAACAGTTGAATAGTGGGCAATGAATCTAAATTAGTGGTTGGGAATTATTTAACGTTCAGACGACGGTATATACTGACGAAGGTAATACTGATAAGAATTTGTTTAATATTTTAGATATGACTGGTAACAAGTTAATGGAGAGTTTATTTTGGTCTGGTCTTTGTTGTTTTGTGGGGTCGGGGGATGGTTGAGTGCTTCCGGTTCGGGAAAATTATCCAGTTCTTAAAATTCAATTAGAGATATTATTTAAGAATGTTAAGTGTGGTACTGGTATTTTTTAGGTTTACTGAACTGTTCTTGTCATGTTTGAAGGCTTCTTATTTAGGAATTTCTGATTGTGTGTAATTTCGTGAAGAAAAATGTAATTTCGTGAAGAAAAATGTATGTTAGATATATTAATAATGAAGGAAGAGGTTATTTGATAAGTTGCAGCAACTTCTGCATACTTCCGAACGGGGAGTAATGCAGTGTTAAAACATAACTTACTTTCTAGAACTATGTGAAACTGTTAGGTTCAAATAATATTGCAGAATCATAATTGAATAGAAATTAATGTTTTCGATACCAAAATGCTCTCTGTCTCATTATACCCAACAACTGCACTCGTGATATCTTCACCAAAGAAGACTCTACGATTAGCCGTACTCCTGTCAGCTGTACTGCTATCACAACAATCGTCCTGTCATTCGAAAGATCAACTCCCATTATTGCCGATAGATGCGCTAATTGTTTATGTAGAGACCATTTTCTTATTTGAGTAATGAGACTGTTTTGAATAATTCACGATTTGATCAATTTCTCTGAATAATGTTCTCATGTTTATCTACAAAGTTCATGCCTTCCTACTCCTTGTGAATATACAGTGAATCAACAATTCAGGGCTTATTTTCGTTTTCTTAAATTGTTACCCATATATTAATGTGTTAGTAGTGTATATGTAGTGTTTCTAGAGATGGGTCAGTTCTGCTTAAGAAGATTTTTTAATTTATCGTTCGCTATATAGAGCTAGAATAGGTTTTAATTCCATAAATAATTTATATTTTCACAGAAAATCTGTGTTTCTTGGATTATCCAAATTATAAAAAATAATTACAATGCATATAAACAAGCAACAATTCTCTTTTAAACTTCCGAGTCATGTAATACAGTATTTGATACATTGTTTGAGTTATATCTTTAAAAACTCCAAGAATTTTGCTTATTCTGTTTTTTTCCTGAAACGTGTCCAAGTGCTTTGTAAAAAAAATGGGTTCTGGTCATCCTCCAAGACTTCCTTAATTCGAAATTCCTGTTTGCTTTTCTCCGCGTCGTGAACCGAAAGACGTTCGAGGAAAAAGTTACAGGGAGTAATTCACTAGCCTGCACTGACCGGTTTTTACTGCCGAATACCGCAGTCGCAGCTGACCCGCGAAGGCAAGCACCTCCGAAGCCAAACTCCCAAACCCGTTGCAGTCCGCAAAAGACGTCATCCTCTGACCTGGGTCTCATGGCCAGCACGAAAATGGGCGCTGGACTTGGGGCACTTCTGCGTCTACTTAATTACTGCCCAGAAGAGACAACGATAAGCAGAGCGGGCGATCTAACAACCATGGTTTACCGTTGTCAGTTGTCTCCATATATAGAGTTACTTTGGAATATTAAAGGCAATCGTACGTTTCCGTGGCCAGAGTCATGTGAAGGCTCTCGGCTGTTCGGGTGACAGCGCGTCGAGGGCAGTGATGCCGAAGTTTCGACCATCATATCGTCCGTCCCATCCTACCATTCCGTCCAATCCACCGCTTCACCGCCCGGTTCCGCCTGATTGGACGGCTAACCAGCATTCCAATATTCTGGTTCCTACGCAACCACACAGCACAAAACGCCGAGTGCCCACCATCCTGGCGAATTCCAGCCCTGACGAAGACCACGGTATAATGGTCGAAACGTCGGCATTACTGCCGTCGACGCGGTGTATCCGGGGCGGCCGAGAACCTTTAAGGTCAGTAGGTCTACAAAAAAATGTATAACTGTGTTAAGATCGAACTGCAAAATGTCTAATAAAGTGTGTGGTCAACAGCTGTATTAAGACTAATGATTAAACGTTCATAACTACAATAGCTACCAACAAAAATGTCTACAACTAAAAATCAGCTAAATCTCTTCTAGCTAAAAGTCTAACAGAAATGTCTCACGAGTATTCTGTTAAAATGTTATACCTTATGTGTTAATAAATTAAAAGTACATAACAATATGTAAATATGAACATTATCATAACTGAATTTTCAAAAATAAATGAATTGCCGCGGCAATAAAAATAGATATATTTTTATTTCAAACACACCAGACACTATAACAAAATAGCATGGCAAATCGCAAAATACCAAAATAGCATGTGAAATCCAACAATGTTAAAGATACAAGGTGCGTGAGAAAAGTAATGAGACTGGTAACACTGCGGGCGATCTGGCAACGTTGTGTCTAACGGTCTGTGCTAGACCGTTTTGTTTATCCCTTCCACATCCTCAGTCCGAGTTACAACTCCGTACAAATAACACATTATTTTTGACAGCGCCATCAGTGAAGTTGTGTTTTTGTTGTGTGTTAGAGAAATGGAGCATCGGAATTTAGAGCAACGTTGTGCAATAAAGTTGTGTGTTAAACTTGGTGAATCCGCGAGTGTGACTTTTGAAAAGTTGAAACAGGCCTATGGGGAACATTGCTTATCAAGGGCACAAGTTTTTCGCTGGCACAAATCATTTTTGGAAGGTCGAGAACACGTTGAAGATGACTCTCGCTCAGGGAGACCTTCAACTTCAAAAACTGACGAAAACGTTGGACGTGTGAGGGCTCTTGTGAGATCAGACCGCCGTTTAACAATAAGGATGATCAGTGAACAGTTAAATTTAAACACTTTCACCCTACATCAAATTTTGGCAGACGATTTGAACATGTGAAAGATTTGTGCCAAAATGGTGCCGAAAAACCTCACAACTGAACAGAAGGACAATCGAAAAAACGTGTGCGCTGATCTTCTTGAGAGGATTGCCAATGACCAAGAATTCTTCAATTGTGGGATCACAGGTGATGAATCGTGGATATTTGAGTACGATCCTGAAACGAAGCGGCAAAGCGAAGAGTGGCACACTCCGTCATCTCCTCGGCCGAAGAAATGTCGAATGAGCAAATCGAAGATCAAGACCATGCTGATTTGTTTTTTTTTTGACAGTAAGGGAATCGTGCACAAAGAATTTGTTCCACCAGGGCAAACTGTCAACCAAGTGTTTTATAAAAGTGTCCTTGAAAGGCTCAGGAAAAGAGTGATTCGTGTGAGACCACACATTGCAGACAAGTGGATGCTTCATCATGACAATGCCCCGTGTCACACGGCCATTTCCATCAGTGAATGTTTGACCTCAAAACTCATTACTGTTGTTCCTCAACCCCCATATTCACCTGATTTGAGTCCTTGTGACTTTTTCCTTTTCCCTAAATTGAAACGTGTCCTAAAAGGACGTCAGTTTGGAACTCTGGAGAACATTCAATAGATCGTGACCGACCATTTAAAAGCCATTCCAGTTAAAGACTTCCAGCGCTGCTACAAAGAGTGGAAACAACGACTCCGCCGGTGTATAGCTGCCCCTTTTATATTAACACTTGCATTCCCCTTTGTTTGCTATATACATTTGGCACTTTCTTATTTATGCTCTTCGATGGGTGAGCGATAAGCTGAATGGCCACTGAACCCTCAGATCGCGGGTTTGATCCTAGCTGAGGTAAGCGGATTTTCGAGAGACGGAAAAACCAGTGGCTATGTGGTACTTTTGGCTTTTAACTGGTTAAAAGACTGGTTAAATGTCCGGCCTCTGAAAATTCTCTTTCTATTCAAGTCCCACTGTAGTTTCCCCAGCAAAGCTTCAAATAAGAGAAATATTAGTGAGATCGTTGTGGCTCTCCGAGGGAGCAAATATAAGAATCAAAATCGACCGGCAACGCTAGGATTCTAAACTTCTAGAAATTTCAATGTCGGGGATGGTCAATGAATAAATCGCCAAGTTTCCGAACATTACAAACAAATGTTTTTAATCAATCGTGCTTGTATTCCCATCCCAAGTTCTTGAATATAAGTAGAAATGATTCAGGGATCACTGGATAAACGAAACATGTCAATAAATAAAAAACGATGATTCCAGTCAGTATAAGTAGTATATATTTAAGACGTTTCGACCACATATGTGAGGTTCACTTCAATTGCTGAAGGAAATGTTACAAAATAATATTTAAACAAACAATACATTATTATCAGTGTAATTCACATCAAAATGGTGTACCACTGATAATATTTTATTGCCTTTTCAGAAACTGATACATAGGAGGTCAAAACGTCATAAATATATACTTACTTACCCTGACAGAAATCATCGTTTTTGTAATTGGAAAGTGGAAATAACTCTGTGTCATAGAATCTGAAGCAATTTCAGATGCTGTACTCCTTAAAAATGCTAGCACATACTTCCCCGGAATCGCCCTATTCCTGATGTGAAAATATCTTAAGAACTGATATAACAGAAATTTGTGTTTAAAGAAACTCTTGAGAACATTCTTCAGCCCTTATAACGGTTGATAAATCATAAAAAAAGGCGCTTAGAATATGACCAATCCTTTGTGACTAATACAGCGTTAATAGAGGAAATCAGGTTTGTCGTTAAAATATAATAAAATAATGGCTTTTCTGCTTTTAGGATTTTTGCTACAAAGTGCATTCTAAATAACATTGGAAAATAGGAAAATGAACGAAAATTTATTGTATTCATGAACATTAAAATTATGAATTTATAAAATAAAATGAAGTACTTCACCTCCCCCCTTTCGCACAAAACTAATTAGAGTAACTAGTTTGAAATAATACAGACATCTGACAAAATAGAACTTTTGTTAATACTGGACTCCATACTCGTACTTCTGTTTATCGACCAAATTATGGAATAATTTATGGAACGACTAATAATGACTGCAGGATTGACTTTTTACTGGAAGTTCATATCTTGGAAAGTACTTGAACTTTTCGGACACACATATACATGATTCGTTCGCGAAATCTTTTTGAGAAACAGATTAAGTCCCATATTAAATTTAGAAAATAATACCCTGAGAACTATGAGCTTCGCGACTGAAAAGAGGAACTTGAGCAACACGGTATGTTTCACACACGTCATTGTCAGTGAAACGCACATTTATTATAGAACAACACTTCTTTGAACTGACCTCAACTTTGAGTCAGCGGGCAGAACGATATTCTTTAAAGAATACTTTTAATAGCAATATTTATGTCTTGTCTATTTATGCGTTTTCCTGTAACTGATGATTGGTAACCTTGTTTCCTTCAGTTCAACTTTCCTTTCCGTATTTTCATTACAACTATCCTCCAAGTACAATTATTAAAAGCGGATCTTCCTTTTGCTTCTCTCAATTTTCTAGGATGATGAACATTAGTCATTCACAAGGGTGCTTAGCAGATTATTCTTTTTCAACTATTTTTTCTCGGAGTATTGGTGTTACTCATTCACGTGGTTGAAAACTAGGTAATTATAGAGCACATTATTTTTAACATGACTGCACACACCACATTTCGAAGCCTTTCTAAATCCCCTAACTCTGTCGGGTTTTATTGGCAAAAACGTGTGGGTCGCTCCCTTTGCATTGTTATTATTTTATGTACGTTCGACCTTGAGAGTACGTTTCACCATTGCATTGATTAGTTTGTTTCCTGACGTGTTAACTGGCGTGGTCATTAATCCCGTTAGTGTAGTGCGTGTTATAACCGGGAGGAGGCGGAGATCTCTCCGGTTGCAATGGGGCGATCCAGAGCCGACCTTTACGTCGGCTCACCTGGTTTCTCCCTCCAGATATCTCCCTCAGCTGAGACAAGCTCCAACCTCCCGACGCAAATCCCTTCTACAGTGTGCTATAGTGTAGGTAAAGGTGTAAGAGAGGAGGCAACAGATGAGGAAGGAAATATCGCGCGCAGTCCGTGACCTGTATGTTGAAGTCCCCTCTCTTGAGCTGGCACTATCACAATGGGTTAACACAAAATCAAATATGCCACCATTAGAACCATTTAATTCCTAATTAATTACACAAAATTGTTTTTATGCTTTTCAAATGTTGGCGTAATTAATGGTGAGATGGCTTAAGATTAAGTTGCCGCTACCACAATGGTTACTGCAAAAACAAATATTCCATCTTGTAGAATGATTTATTTGTTAATTGATTACACTAAATTAATTTAATTGCTCTTATTATTGTTGGCATATTTGTTTTTGTGGTAACCGATTTTGGTAGTGCCAGCTTAAGAGAGGTATTAAAGTCCTAGTCAATCTTTCATCGGTGGTGATAGATGAAACTTCTAAAGACGACCCAAAACAGCTGCTGGCCTCGAAAATTTTCCTCTGACGAGTGTCTGAATGTAATCTAGCTATCTAGCTTGTGCCTAAAATCCACCATCGTCGTTATTCGAACCCTTGAATATCCCGGTAAGACATGCAGTCCGCTTTTGAACGTATGACAAAATAATGTATTTTGCGACTTCGGAACGAAGCTTGGCCAGAACAAAGACACAAGAATGTTCGTCAAACATCGGTGGAATGTCAACATTCGTCCTCACTTTTTCTTCGAATCGAGGCGGCGTCACCTTCAAGGCAGAGCTCCTGCGACGCCTAAATGAATGACTGTGAAACTCTTAAAGTCGCCGGGAAGGTCGGTCGCGGAGGTCGAAGGTCGAACGCCCCCTCCCTCTAACCAGATAAACAAAATGTATTTGTTTGAATATACTCAGCAGTTTAGGTTAGATAGATAGATTTATTAGAACTGCAAATGGGTATGACCCGGTGGCAGTTAAGTGACAATAATTTGCAAAAATTACAACACTTACATTAATAATAATAGTATAATAATATAATAATAATATAATAATAATAATAATATAATAATAATAATAATAATAATAATAATAATAATAATAATAATAATAATAATACCGTACAATACAGTACAGGACGAAAAGCAGCATTGAAAAGAGCATTGATCGCGTTCACCGCACTTCACTTCACTTCACTACACTACACTTTTTTGCTTTGAATTACTCTGTCCATCGCTTCACAGCACTACACCGCACTACACAACACTTACTCATTTAATATCAGTTACTGTTATCTTGTTCTAACTTATTTCTAAAACTTCGGACACTGAGAGGAAAAGCTTTGAAAACTGCTTTACGGTCGGATTAATTCGGCGATCGACAGCTAGCGGTGTTCCCAGGTCTGGGCTCTGTTTTTATTTATCCTCTCGTGGGGGGGGGAGGCAGACGTGTGGCGAGCACGACATATTCCCGTCATTGTGTCTAGCAAACGTGGTCTGCTTAAGCTTATTTTTCCTGTCACAGCTATAGAAACCGAGACAATTTGTATTAGAGAGCTACTCGTACAGCTTCATTTTTGATCCGGTCCGAAATCGAACCAAAATATACAAAAGTTCAAGTCCCAAGTAAAATATTTTCTGCTGCCCAACTGTTTCTATACAATTAGAGACTATACCGAGCATTTAAAAGGAAAGTAATATTGATTTTAACAATGACATTTAATGTATTTTATACCATTTGGATTGTATAGTTGTAAAAAACCTGCAACAAGTATTGTGCATCAGCTTCTGGATCAATGACCCCCATCTCGATCATCTCGAGCAAATGCTGAGATGGCCCCTTGTTTTGCTTCTGGACATTAATGTAAGTTCAAATTAACTTCTCCCCATAGCACGTCACACACAGTTTTCCACTGTTTTTGACATAAATAAATAAATTACATGTAAATTACATTTAAAGAACTCAATGCTGCCTCACTGAATGCCAGCACACTGCCCCTGAGCCATTCGAGGGGCATAAAACCTATTTAATGTATTTATAAGTGTGTCGACTGTCGCGATCGAAAGACAGTAGTGCTGAAGTGAGTACGGTCGCAGATTCGAGTCTTGCATTTTTAAGGGCGTTTTCACACTGGTGTAATGGCGTAGTTGGCTTGCCCATTTTTCGTACATCACATTTCCTATCATGTTTCGGCATTCCTTGTCGGCCCGGGTGACGAAAGAACTTGATGTGTTGCAATTACATCTGAGTCGGCCGGCCTCCCTAACCCCTGAGTTGTGTTTCCGGCTAGGAGTAACCCTATCCTATCCTAATCTCTGAACGTGACCGGCAATTGTGTTAATGTGATTTGTCTGTGTGCGTGAATTAAGAACTGGCTCCCTACACCCTCAACAAACACCGAGATTAGCTTGTTGTGAGTGAAGAGAGATAGTTTTTTAGCTTTCTGAGCTAGAACCTTGATGTGGTTGTGCCGACCACCTAGATGAGCCCACATGCTAGCCTGGACAGAAATATGAAGGATCAGGACCGAGATGGGACTGGAGGCTACGTCGGCGTGGTGTTCGGGGGGCCGGGAGAAATCCTCTCTAAGAAGAGTTCCCAATAAAGAGGATGTGAGAGCAGGAGACCCTACAAGATCTCTGAGACGCTGATAGATGGCCGACGGGAAGGCGATATGCCAAACCGGACGTCAGACTCGGCCAAAAAGAAATAAAGGGCATTATTAATTAGGTGTCATTATTATTAAAATTTATAAATATGTTTTTTTAAACTTTTAAAGCCCTCCCAAAGCATGCCAAACCGGAAGTCACTCGGCCAAAAAGAAAAAGGGCATTATTAATTAAGTATTATTATTATTATTATTATTATTATTAAAATTTATGAATATGATTTTTTAACTTATAAAACCCTCCTAGTTGGCTAAGATGGCCTAGAGCGTATAGCGACTGAGCGCCTAGCCGCAAAGGGACGCCCGTTCGAATCCCACCTTGATCATGGATGGTTACCTCCTGTGTCTTCTCGATCAGCGTTGCGTTCGGCTGCCCTCTGTACGTGAGCCTCAACTCTACGGAAAATGCCTACGGAGACTCTACGGAGACCCCGAAGAGTACAATGTGAGGCGAAAATTGTCGCATAAGCATAAAATATCTACTTAAAAAAAGAAATAGCGATTCCAAACGCTAATTTCCAATTATTTTGCATTGGCCCGCGATTATAATTGTGGTCACTTCTGTTCACGAAATGAATCCTTATCTTTTTCAATAACCCTCTATATCAGAAAAAGGTATATGCCCTAACCCATTTGCGGGCTCCTAGGACCTCGGGTAACCATAACTGGACACGCCGCGCAGCAAGACACTGCAAAAAGATGAGACAAACATTTCGTTTCAGGGCGGAATACGAATCTGTTCCTTTTGGAACGAGGTTATGAATGAATAATTGCTCCAACTACCTCCACCAGCTACACTTAAATGAATGAATTAATGGATTAATAAATGAATGGATAAAAGAACTGACAGGAAATAATTGAATGATTGGCATAAATCGATTGAATGGGAAGAACCGACTGAATGGGATGAATCAGGTGAATCGAGTGAATGGAATGATTCAAGTGAAAACGCGTCAGCAACGAGTAAGATTTTAACCAGCTGGTAGTTCGCTGAAATACCTTAAGGGCGTAAGATTAGGAAACAACTCGAGAAACGAGGAAGAACAATGGAAGCTGCACCGTTGGCGGGGAGGCAGCAGTGAAGGTAGAAACAATGACGGTTTGACTGTATCGGTTACTGAAGGATTTCTACAGATTCAAGTGCGCGCAAGAACCAGGAAAGGGCATGCTTTACCAACACCAATTCTGCGATTAGCTAAACACTTCCTTGGATTTTCTAAAAATACTCGACCGGCCCAACCCGACCGGCAGCGATATCGCGTGGCGCACAGAAAGACACCAACGCTTGCCCTCTTGTCTACTCCGAAACTTGGCGATGTCCCCACGAAGGCAGAACATCAGTGACGTCAGAGCGGGCAGAGGCGAGGTTGCTAACTCGTGTAGATCGCGTGCCAGCGTCCTAATCACGTGCAGCTCGGACCGGCCACCCGCTCTTCCCCCTTCTCCCCCGTTCTCCCCCCTCCCCCCGTTCCTCAACGCCCGCGCGTCAAACCCGAAGGACTATCAACGTTCTCCTCGCTCCTTCTCCGAAACAGCCAGAGACCCGACGACGTCACAAGACGCGAACGTGCGTGCGGTTCCGTTGCGTGCCCGTTCTCTGGCGCGCGCGCTCGGGTAGGTCGGGCAGACCGCGCGCCGCTGACGTCACAGCTCGCGCTCCGCAACGCACTTGTGACGTCACAACCACCGGGTGCGGCGGCGCCGGCGGCGGTGCGGTCGCCCGCTCGTGACCTGGCGAGCGGAACGGCGCGGCGCGCGCCGGGGATTTTCGCCCCGGAATAGCTCCGTGCCCGTCACGGGACACCGGCTGGCAGCGCACATCGACGCCCGGTTAACGCCTGGTAAGGTGACGTGATTCACGCACGGTTGCTGCTATATCGAGACGTGCAATTGCTGGCGTAAATCCTTTCTCGGTAGGCGCCAAGTGACGAACCGATCATCTGGGGAGAATTTTGTGCACTTCGCAACACGAGGAAAATTGGTTATTCTTTCAGAAAACGGGGAAGGGCGATGGAGAAAGGGCTTTATATGAACATGTAGATTCACAAAACAAGTAATACGTCACAATAATTGTCATTTTTTAGAAGAATAGTTTTAAACTGAGAGGAGACAATTATTTCGACGTCAGTGTACTGGTCGAAGTCAGTCCTCTGTACGCAGGTGTCTTGTGAAATATATTTAAGAAATATTTGCTAGTAAAACTAGTAAGTATAATAATAATGGTAACGTAGTAAAATGATAATAATAGTAGATTTGCTAAAAATATTAATATACTTGGCTCACAATGGAAGATTTGCGTCCTTTTACTTGTGCACCACAGTTTAACTTGAGATCGTACGCTTATTATTATTATTCGCTATCACACTCCATGTAGGAAAAATGTTAAGGCGGTAAATGGCATTTACAGAAACATTGACGAAATTGAATCTACAAATTAAACACGATGAATTGAATGGATATACTCTCATAAATAAAACTAGCTGAACCTGAACAATTAAATCGCACAAACGTAAGAGTAGCAGAATTTCCACAGAAAAGAACAGCGCGCCTGGAAGTCTCTCCACAGTGATACCTTGCTGGTATCTGGCTTGCAACAGAAATAATGTTGGTAAGACGATCTGTGGCTTGAAAAGGTGAATTGTGTACTCACCACAATCATAGTTGATGATGTTAGTGGTGCCCCCTTCACTTGTTTTCCAGTGCGGCTTCCTGGCGCACTGTATTAGTGTGCACTATACTGAAAATAGAAAACGCCAGCAATATTATTTTAACTTGTTTTTTCGCCAAGACTAATAAAGTAGGGATGTTTAAAAATTCTGGAAAATGCTATCACTATATACTGCTAATGTTGCTTTGAAAGACGCTTATGACTAAAGAGCTTCAGCTCACTTCACCACTGTAAAACTGGTGGGTAACACATCTCTTACACAATATAGCTAAGAAGTATCGATGTGCTTGTTAAGACTCGAAAGGTACAAGCCTAGGACATGAGTAATATTTTCAGAACTAGTCAGAGATGTAAGTGATAATAATTTCTTTCTGGAATTAACGTTCAATCTGAAGAAATGTTAAATATTTTTAGGAACTACATGACGTTATTTCTTTATCTAATTCTGTACATTTTAGTTTTTATATTATGTGATCGCCTTCATATTATGTTTACTTACGTCTTCAGATTGGATTTCATAGCTTATTATTATATCCATTATAATAAAACGTTCTGCTGTATTTAAAATGACACATTAATAAGTTCATTAATTAATTTAATAATTATCACATTGAAATGGCTCATTAATAAAACCCAATGGAAAAAGGTTCTGCCAAAGTCAATATATTACTATTAATCATTCGGACATAATGTTAAAAAAGACGTTAAAATTTTATTTAGGGAAAGAATAAGATAAAATGTATATTAAATGGTGTTTAATGTTCATTTTTTTTCTCGTTAGTAATTACACAATCGCGCAACCACAATCGTGAATAATCAACCAACTTACTTATGTTTTTTTCGTCACTTGTAATTTCAATAGACATTTCTCGCAGTTAATTGTTTAAAAAATATATTTCAATGTTTTGTTTCATATAGTAGTGATTGTTGTAAGAAATATTACTGTTTTATTTTATCCCTTTTTGCCCATTTTCATTGGAGAACCATTTCGAAATTCACGAGGTCGAACAAATGACTCCAGAATGTTTACTTTATCTTTCAAAACACACGAAATGGTACCATAAATCATCACTTGTGAAAATTTCCTTTGTTCGGGAACCTTCAGCATCGGAAAAAATATACATTGGACAGACATTTGGCCCTCTTGTTTATTGCCAAAATTTCCAATATTAACATTTCTTACTTGGTTTACTTTGCATATTCATAAGAGTCCGAACAGACAAAAATTTCATTTACCCCCTGAAATCTTGGAAGTTTGATCCTTTTATTATCCATTATCAGCGCGTCAGTTATTTAGGTTAAAATATTTCTTAATTTTGTACATTTCGAAATCAAATCTATTTTCTGATATAATATATACAATAAACTGTCAGATGTTAAACGCATTCTCAAGGATGGTAACAAAGTCATATTGTTTCTTCTTCGCTTTTCCTACGCCTAAAAAAGACATGGAGTGTTATTAAACGTGTTTACAAAGTAATTATCGTCAGACATCTTACTACAATACGAGATGGATCACCAGTAGAGTAGTGTACACAAATGACACAATTCGAATATAATGACTTATCTACTTTTTATAAAATTAAATATTTTATGTTGTAATATATCTTGAAAAATATAACGGACTGATGTTAGTAGTTAATAGTGGTCCACATCTTATTATAACCCTTGTGTTTTAATATCATCTTTAACGAATTTGATCTCAAACTCCTAAAGTTTGACTTCAGGCAATCAATGTGCTTATAATATTTGTATTTTAGTCTAGACAATGCTTGTTTGTTTGTTTGTTTGTTTTTGCTTCCTAAGTGATCGATTATCTTATTTGTTCCAATTTGGATCTCTTTAATTGTCACACAAACCAGTACTTGAAGTAGTACACAAAGTATTGTTTTTAATATATTCTTACACCAGACGAATGCCGGAGCAGTACCCTAGCAAACGGACTGCGCCCAATCTTTCCATCCTCTTCCTTGTCTTATCCTCACCTCGCACTCACATGCACTACGCTACCACACTTGTCGGGAGGCCGGTCGGGGGCTTAGAGTTTGTCTCGGCTGAGGCGGTGCCACGCTGGTGGGGGATACCTGATTTGCGAAAATCGCGCAAGCCGACGCAGATAGACGCCTGATCACGCCATCCAGCGAGGGAATATCACCGCTAACTCCCGCGATGAAAGCATGCACTCCACTTACGGGACTTTAGCAGTTGTCGCGCCCGGATTCACTAATCAATCCATTCTTGTGAAGAAGTTGAATTTACTCAATATAAGCCTTACATCGCATAACAATAGTTCACACAATTGTTGTTGCTTATAAATGATTCTAGAAAATATTCATCTTGGGACTCTGAAATAGATCATGGGACGAGACGTTACGTACTACAACTCCCGACGTTTCGGTGATATGTATTGATTTTATGATATTGGGAAGGATGTTGAAGCAACCAACATCATGTGACAATGATAAATACTCTTCAATAATAAAAGTTATTGCACAGGGTGGATGACACGTTACTTCTTGACTTTTTGTCAAGATCAGCCCTTTTTCGAACACTCTTTAGCTTCTCTTTGACCTCTAACCAGAGCTGTTGTCTATCAAAACGCAATCGAAAACCACTAAAAGACCATCTAAATAAGGAGTAGCACCATGTTTCCACCTTTTAGACTTTATTTTTTCCAAACGCTAATTCTGTTGGATATAAATAAAACTATTCGTAGAATAAACTGCTGAAAATCTAAGTGCACACCAATGGCAGTGGGGGAAATGTTGCAAAATATAAGGCTCTAAAATGATACCATTAAATCTCTTGTTGTTTTTTTAAGTTACGGCTGGACAAATCTGAAACTGTGAGCATTGTTTGCTGGGATATCGTATGCCAAAATGAAAGTGTAAAATATCTATAAAGCTATATTGAAAATTGAAGGGTAATTAAGTGCTGCAATTCCAAATTTTACGCCTAAGATTAGAGCAAACAGTTTGACAAAATTTGGAGGAAATAGTTGAAAAAGCTGAATCACCTAGAGTTGCACGTGTTCTCGAAGTCAAAACGGAAGAGAAAAAATTGCACATTTAAATTGGAGTAGAGCGGTCAGCCTATGAAACTTCGATTTTTATTTTACTTTATAAAGTCATGAACACATTTTCCTTTCAAACAATCCCGTTTTATTGTCCTATGTGGATTATAAGATTTCAGTGATAAGATAAAAATTAAGCGCTACTCGGAGTCGCTAAGGAGAAATGGGTTCAGGATTGGAATTTGTTTTCTAGAAAATATTCTACATCATTTTTAATCTTTCACAAAAGGCCAATTTTATTGTCTTACGCCCATTCTAAGTTAGCAATAAAAATAAATCTCCATCATCTCAATACATTTGACGACTGTTTCCTCTATGTTCTAAATATAAGAAATTTCATATAACATTTTCACAAAACCAAGGAAGATAAAAATTTGAAACTTTTAAGAACAACTATTGATGCTAGTATATTTATACTGGACCATTCTCTTTACCATGTGTAAGTTTTAAAAATATTAAGAGCAATGTGGGAAGTGTGTATAATATTTTATTTTTTAAAAATTTATAAAAAATTTTAATGAAAATAGTTCAGTAAGAAATTAAAAATTCGATCTTTGCAGATATGAAGTTGCATCTTTTTAGCTTCAATACTATTACAGGAAATTATTATTAAAGAATGCTACTTTTGTCATGAGGAATATATACCGCTTCGCTTAATATTTTCAAACCTTTGGCCCGCCTTGCCCTTTGGTGATAGATACCTGTTGAGGGAAAACCACGCAAGCCGACAGATAGGTCGGCGCCGGATCTCACGATCCAGCGCGGGAAGTACATCGCCACCTCCCGAGGTAAAACATGCACTATACTTAGAGGAGTAATGATCTTAGCAGTTGACGCAGCTGGAATCACAAATCTGTCAATAGAAATTGCCAATTTCTCGCCGAAATCGTGCAGTCTGAACTGCAGGTTGTCTGTAAGTCCAAATCTGCGCGTAAACGTGTAGAAAGGCCTAACGAGGGTAACGTTAGGCCAGGCTAGTGCAAGGGCCCTTTGGCCTGATGTTGATGTGGGCGGGGCGGGGCGTGTTTCGGGGCGTGTTTCGGAGCGTGTTTCGGGGCGGGTTTCGGGGCGTGTTTCGGGGCGGGTTTCGGGGCGGGTTTCGGGGCGGGTTTCGGGGCGGGTTTCGGGGCGGGTTTCGGGGCGGGTTTCGGGGCGGGTTTCGGGGCGGGTTTCGGGGCGGGTTTCGGGGCGGGTTTCGGGGCGGGTTTCGGGGCGGGTTTCGGGGCGGGTTTCGGGGCGGGTTTCGGGGCGGGTTTCGGGGCGGGTTTCGGGGCGGGTTTCGGGGCGGGTTTCGGGGCGGGTTTCGGGGCGGGTTTCGGGGCGGGTTTCGGGGCGGGTTTCGGGGCGGGTTTCGGGGCGGGTTTCGGGGCGGGTTTCGGGGCGGGTTTCGGGGCGGGTTTCGGGGCGGGTTTCGGGGCGGGTTTCGGGGCGGGTTTCGGGGCGGGTTTCGGGGCGGGTTTCGGCGCGGGTTGCGGGGCGGGTTGCGGGGCGGGTTGCGGGGCGGGTTGCGGGGCGGGTTGCGGGGCGGGTTGCGGGGCGGGTTGCGGGGCGGGTTGCGGGGCGGGTTGCGGGGCGGGTTGCGGGGCGGGTTGCGGGGCGGGTTGCGGGGCGGGTTGCGGGGCGGGTTGCGGGGCGGGTTGCGGGGCGGGTTGCGGGGCGGGTTGCGGGGCGGGTTGCGGGGCGGGTTGCGGGGCGGGTTTCGGGGCGGGTTTCGGGGCGGGTTTCGGGGCGGGTTTCGGGGCGGGTTTCGGGGCGGGTTGCGGGGCGGGTTGCGGGGCGGGTTGCGGGGCGGGTTGCGGGGCGGGTTGCGGGGCGGGTTGCGGGGCGGGTTGCGGGGCGGGTTGCGGGGCGGGTTGCGGGGCGGGTTGCGGGGCGGGTTGCGGGGCGGGTTGCGGGGCGGGTTGCGGGGCGGGGCGGGGCGGGGAGTGTCGGGTCTGGTCGGGCCGGGTCGGGTCTGGTCGGGTCTGGTCGGGTCTGGTCGGGTCTGGTCGGGTCTGGTCGGGTCTGGTCGGGTCTGGTCGGGTCTGGTCGGGTCTGGTCGGGTCTGGTCGGGTCTGGTCGGGTCTGGTCGGGTCTGGTCGGGTCTGGTCGGGTCTGGTCGGGTCTGGTCGGGTCTGGTCGGGTCTGGTCGGGTCTGGTCGGGTCTGGTCGGGTCTGGTCGGGTCTGGTCGGGTCTGGTCGGGTCTGGTCGGGTCTGGTCGGGTCTGGTCGGGTCTGGTCGGGTCTGGTCGGGTCTGGTCGGGTCTGGTCGGGTCGGGTCGGGGGGGGACGGGGCGGGGCGGGGCGTCGTCCGCTCTGTTCTCCCGCTGCCCGACGTGGCTATGAGGCGTGGGGAAGGCCATCGAGGCCCAGTGGGTCGGGAATTCCCGTAGTTCGGCCACCGCGCTCGCGAAAGTCCGGCCGCACCGCACCGGGGCTGTGGACGAGGTGCGGCGCCAGCGCTGGGCGACCGGCAAGCCGCTCCTATCCTGCCGCCGTACCTCGTTAGGCCTTTCTACACGGCACAGTTCACGCGCAGATTTGGACTTACGGGAAACCTCGAGTTCAGTCTGCACGATTTCGACGAGAAACTTACGCAATTTCGATTGACAGAGTTGTGATTCCAGCCGCGTCAACTGCTAAGATCATTACTCCTCTAAGTATAGTGCATGTTTTACCTCGGGAGGTGGCGATGTATTTCACGCGCTGGATCGTGAGATCCGGCGCCGACCTATCTGTCGGCTTGCGTGGTTTTCCCTAACCAGGTATCTATCACCAGAGGGAACTGCCTAAGAGCCCGACTGGTCTCCTGACAAGTGTAGTAGTTCATGAAAGTGTAAGGATGTGAAAGTAAGGGGTGAGGATAGGACAAGGAAGACGAAGGAAATATCGCGCCTGCTCCGTGGCCCGTTGATTAGGGTACTGCTCTGGTATTTGCCTGGTGTTGATTGAATTGGACCAGCAATTACCCCGCACAGCTGCCTATCCCCAACTACTTGCACTTTTTCGGGCTCCCGTCCGGCTCTTGAACACAGAATGCCCGCAGAAGCAGTCGATGTACAGGCCTGACATAAGTACTCAAACATTCTGATCCTTACGAATAACCTCAAGCACAAGTGCTTTCCAACCTCAAGCATGGACTTACTTGAACCTTGCTGTTCTGTACATACACCAATATAAATAGATAAAAAGTACAATTCAAACGTACAAAAATAAAGTACAATTCGATAGCTTATTTTTGCGGCGGACACTAATGAGTTAAGTTGGAGAGTTATGAGCAAATTGCCTGATTAGAAATGAAAGGAAAGCAAAAGCACAAGTTGGGAGGAAACGAGCCAACTGTAATAGAGAAAGACTGTGAAAGCACAGGTGAATTACGTTGCGACAGGGAAAATTAGAAACTTTTCACTCAGGTCACGGAGTGCTTGTCACAAGATACTGTAGAAAATGTAAATACAATGTAAATACATTCATCAACTATATGTGTTTGGGAAACATTGGGAACTTGGAATCTACGAAATATAATTGTACCACGAAATATAATGTGATCAATCCTATCTATTATTTTTCAAAAGTTGACGTGTGTGTACACCCGAACTTTTTGTGATTGGTAAAACGCATAATAAGTATTCGTTTAAAGGTCAAACAGATGGAGGATAAAACTAATGTAAAAAGTGCATCACGAATAAATAGTAATGTAAAGGACCCGACCTTCCAATTTGTATTCTTAGAACGCTCAGCGTTTCCCTTGAGAATAATTGTGCGAGTTCTACTTAACCAAAATTCGTTATTTTGTCTTTAAATGGAAGCTGGTGTACCTACTTGTGTTATCAGTTCTCTTATTGACTCGCTTTATAATAAAAACGTTTTTTAATAATATACTAAAATTAAATGAATGAACGCTTTTCTGCCATCATTTGTTTATTATATCGTTTTCAAGACCAACTACAATTTGGTTTGCGAGTTTTGTTGTGCGAGTTGCAGCAAACCATCTACGGAAAACAGTCAACGTTTTGTCATTTGCGCGGGCAAGCATGGGAGATGAACGCAGTGAGGATACTCTTGCATCAGGGGTTATAGTTGACGAGGGCAATAAAGGGAGTTTTTCGAGTTCGAATAATGAATATTTTAAAAGCAATGATTAGTGTGTGAGACTAAACACGATGTCAACCAAATGTCTGACACATGTAACCCGTTACAAAAAAAACTGTGATTATAATAATTGTATGTGATGCATCTAATTAATAAATGTGGTTCATTACATTTTTAAGTTCAGACTACAGGAAGCAGGATATCCTACAATAGCCTACTACAACACATATACAGCTATTGCTAAATATAAAACATTTAAATTACATTTTCAGAAATACGTTTAATACTGTGTTCACCATGAATAGTAAACATATTGTTCCAGAATTTGTAAACCACCTTCATTTCATTAGCTTGGGGGTGTACTGGTAACGGCATGAAACGTCGTTTCTTGATTTTTAATTTTCTCTACAGGGCATATGCCATACGTTTCTGCTGTAACTTTCTACAGCTCTTTCTTTTGTGCCATGTAATCGCAAGGGTTCAGCTAGTTCTTCTTAAAAAAGAAAAAAACGGAGGGGGTATTTAATTTAAATAACAAAATGTTATTTCTAATGCCTCTAACTATACACGAGTAATGTTACTCCCTGCCCCGCAGGCTTCATTTCTTTTCTCCTTTTTTCATCTCTCTCAAATTAAAGTGGTTTATCTTCAAAAATACTATAAAAAATTAACTTTCACAGTACATTTGGTGAAGTTTTTTTGCTAGAAAATTGGTCCGTACAGTTTGAAGTTTCATAATCAGATTTTGAAAATGCTCAACTGAATCTAGAAAACGAAATAGTTATTCAGTTTCACTGGTTGTAAATACGAATATACGTATGTCGCGTATTTGAGATATAATATGGCAATTTATTTTGATTCCTTATTTCTAATTTTTATATTAAACTTCGCCAATATATTGGGAGTATTTGATGCGATACATGCCGAGTTATTGAAATTGTGAGTGAAGAAATGATGAGGAAATATCTACTTCTGAGAAATGCTGAAAGCTCAGTCATTGTATCGTGTAAGGAAATGCAAATGTGTGGCAGAATAAGACATCATAATGCAATAAAATGACTATTTCAAGACTAAGATTGGAGCAAACAGTTTGACGAAATTTGGAGGAAATAATTGAAAAAGCTGAATCACTTAGAGTTGCACGTGTTCACAAAGACAAAACGGAAGAGAGAAAACACACATTTGCTACTAGACGATGCGTCATAATACCTTTTAACACCAAGGGCGTTCGAATTTTATGATTGTTGATGTCTTCTCTCCCCATAAAAGAAGTCATCTTAATCTTTCTTCTTGGCTAACTGGGATGACAGCGCGTCGTTGGCCGAGAGGCCGATGTTTCGCCGGTCATGTCGCAGGCTTCCTCAGGGTACTGTATCGTCACTGCCCTGTGGAAGCCTGTGACATGGCGTCGACCTCTCAGCCAACGACGCGGCGTCACCAGGACAGCCAAGAAGACACAAATTCAAGCCGCGGAATCTTCGAGTACATCTTAATCTTTCAACGAACAGAGACATATATTCACAAATCACTTTTATCAACATTTTAAGATAGACGGCAAATAATGTAGTGAGAAATTGAATGTGAAAGTAGTTTAAAAATAATGTTCAAGGACGATGTTAACATTACAACATTTAAAATAAATGTAATTATCAGCATTTCATTATTTAACTTTTATTTAGTGACTTTCATTGGTGCTTCACGGAGAGAATCAAACAACAGACCGTTACTGTGCGGGTGATATAGGTTGTACGAAGTCTCTTAAAAGAAATATTCAAGTCTCTGACCGGGAGGGAATTTCTTGAGATTTCGCTGGATGGGGCACCCAAAATTTCTGAAACAATTTTAATTAGTTCATAAACTTGTAAAAATAGATTATCAGAAATTTTTAAATTGCAAAGGTTTTAGTTTATTTTCATACTTTCTATACCTACGCGAGTTGAAAATTTCCATAGAGTGTGGACCCTTATAAATCCGGTTCTTGGTCCAATACTAGTTGATTTATTGTTCTAATTCCCCTGCCTTGATTGACATTAATACTCGTTACGATGTTAATATCTTTTAAGAAAAATTGTAGCTCAATGCGAGTGACTGTTCATATTCCACTACTTGAAGTCTTGGAAAGTGACACTTCACAATCGTACGGAGAGGAATCTCAACCAAGCAGGGCCGTTTTAACAGCTTTGGAGGCCCTTGAATCTACGTTAATTTAGGGGCCCCTACGCCTACATTCACCGATCACCCGCCTCCCCAATTTAAATGCAAAGTTTCTTTAAAAAAAACTAAATATCTCATCGCTGAGGGACATTCTCGCATCAACCAGCAACATTCCATATTACAAATAGTATCCACTGATTCGCGAGACATCACTCTGTTATGCCAATTTTGTGCGTATAGTTTAATCATACATCACTTTTTGTAGGTTTTTTATTTTATTTTTTGAAAAAATGTATTAAATATTTTTTTAAGGACAATCATTTTTAATTTTAATTTAATAATATTTTTAATTGTAATTTTAATTTAATCATATTTTCTTAAATTTTAATTTTAATTTTAATTTAATAATATTTTTTTTTAATTTTAATTTTAATTTTGAACAATTTAAGGCCCTTGAACATTGGGTGCCGTGGGCCCGGGTCCTTCGGGCCCGTGCGTTAACACGAGCCTGCAACCGACAAGCCCTTCGCGTTTTGCGGTGAGCCGTATCCCTCCCTGCGTCCACGCGCAGAGGCTCCTGCAGTAGGTGGCAGGTGGCGCGGGAGGTTGTGCACGGTGGGGGCGGGGGGGGGGGCGTGGCAGACGGCGAACAGCGAAGAGGCGGCGCGGAGGCGTGGCCGTGGACACGCCGTGGAATGCGGAGTCTGCCGCGGATGCATCCACACACCGCCGTCCCCTAAGCAACTTCGTCTGTGGAATAGTTACAAATGTGAGGAATTATTCCGTGGTGGCAGCAGAGATATTGTGGTAGTCCGTAATGAAATGGATCCAGGAGGTATCAACCATAAAGTTTATTTTAAAATATATTTAGTATTAAAAAAACTCATAGCCATACTCAAGTTTTGGGAATTTTATCCTATCTTCAGTGGCTCCCAAGTATCATCCACTAATTACGTGAGTCTTAACTCGGCACCATCTTGTATTATCTGAGCAGTACTGTGTCTGCTTCGGTGGGTGACAATACGTGTCAAAATGTGAGGAAGATGAATGATTGTTTTTGGTTAAGAGAAAACATTATTCTTAAAACTGACTGCTGTTCCCTGTGTAGCTGATTTTACGTGATTCTTTTAAGCATCTCTTTATTAAGCTAGGAATTCTGCCATTTATTTGCTTCTTGATTTACGAATTAGTAGTTTTTGTCAAAATGGTTTACTTTAGAGTGGGGAAAATGGATACCGATAACACGGGCCTACAACCAATAAACCCTTCGCGTTTTGATGTTAACCGCATCCTTCCATGAGTCCAGAAACAGAGGCTCCTGCTCCCTATTTATAACATTAACACTCGACGTAGTTATCGTATTCATCAGGCGTGAGTATCAATATTACCACTACAAAAAATCACATTCAATACATGTTCATTATCTTACAACACAATGCCAGATTACGTTCAACGATTAAATTCGAGAAACAAGTTTAAGTGCTAAATAAAATCGTTTCTGCTGCGTAACTGTTTCTATACAATTAGACACCATATCGAGCTTCAAAAACGAAAATAATATTAATTTTAACAATGGTTTTGAATGTATTAATGACCAATTGGACTGTATAATTCTAACAAACCTGTAACAAGTATTGTACCTCAGCTTCTGGGACAATGACCTCCATCTCGGTCAGGGTTTTCGTTGAGTTTCCTTGATCCTTCGAGCTAGCTGAGGCACGCTGAGATAGCTCATTGTTTTGCTTCTGAACATATATGTAACTCTACTATCGGTGCACGTGTTTTTGGGATCTGTGGGTAATATAGTTATTGAAATTGTCGTTCTCCTCGTTCTCATGGCAGGAAGTTTTCCATGATTCCCTCATGAAAGCCACAAAGAGGGTCCATAGCTAAAATCTATAGTGTATCTGCTCTTGCATATAGTTATTATTACACTTGGGTGAATGTTTCTTATCAATTCTTGCCAAAAATTGTCATTTCCATTTGTATTCATAATTCAAATTAAATGTGGGTTAGCGTATGGATCCGAGAATTTCAGAAAACGTGCACAAAACACACTTCTCCCCATAGCACTCCACTATCAGTTTTTACTGTTTTTGGTGTTAAATGAAGAAATTAAATATCTTGTAGTATAGGAGTGCTAGCCGAATATACGTGTACTGCTGAGACCACGTGTTAACTTAAGCTAGCATTGTAGCATTTTTTAAAGAACTTGGCTACATGAATTAACCAAATGTCTAGTGTTTACATTTAGTCCGAAAATAAATTTGTTTACGAAATGTTTATCCGCTCTCTAAAAATATATGTAGTTACCTGAATTCACTTAACGATTATTCTGAAATAAAAGAGAAAGTTATCTCTTCTGCACGGCATTGTTCTGGATGAAATAACACGTGCTTGACATTAGCTATATGCACAGACAGAGATCATGTAAGATTCTTCGTATGTATAACAAATTTTTCACAGATATAAAATTTGAAAACTAACAAAATAGAACAGACACGGTATTTTGGGCACATGTATAAATGCACCAAAATCATACTCTTAAAAATATTCTGTTGTAAAATAACTATTATATAAGTTATACCAAAATTGAAAATAATTCTTGTGCTGGTAATACGAGATTTCGATTGATTAATAGTTAATGATCATGGGTGGGTTAACTACTAGGGTCATTATTCTCGTAATTTTAGTGCATGTTTTTGCTCAGTCTTTCCCCGCTGTATGACGACATCCGACGCTGACCTACCGTCGGCTAGCGGGGTTTTCTCCAACCAGGTATCTCCCACCAAGCGTGCCCCCTCCCGTTGGGACCCAGCCGGGACAAGCTCTAAGCCTCCCGACCGGTCTCCCGACATGTGTGGTAGTGCAATGCGTGTTTCTATGGTGTGTCTAAGGGGTGAGGCTAGGACAAGGAAGAGATAGGAAAGATAGCGCGCGCTCCATGGCTCGTTTGTTAGGGTACTGCTCGGGCATTCACCTGGTGTTGATCAGAGAAACCACGGAAAACTACTGATCAGAGCAGCCGGCCGCTAGCATTCTTCTCCAGACAAGGACTGAATTCGACTTAGCCGACAAGCTACTGTCAGAAAGTCCTGTCACCAGCGGGATTGGAACCTAGGACCAGGGGGGACTGCAGTGACATCAGGGGATGTCCTGAGAAATCTCTCTCGGTCTGTATTCCTTGATATTTTGCAATAAAAAGAGGATGAAATAATAGAGGAACGTACGTTTCAATACAATTCAAAGGTACATGTCAACGTAACAAACACTACTAGAAACGTTGAATGACGTTACAGCTACCTTTGCTTTCAGAAGGATGATTTTCAATATTCCCTAGTTACTTCATTCGTCCTTGATTTCAGTTTTGATTCATCTTCTTCCCACAAATATCTCTTCATCTGCCTACGGAAATTTTCCGTTATTGCTTCAACTCGGGTAAATGCATGAGAATTCAGATTCTTCGTTCCCAGTCATTGGTTTTGACAAACCATTACATCACCATTTCTTTACATTAACCCATAGGAAACATGTTAAATATTATTGACTAAGGAAAGATTATTCATGAAATATTTATCCTATCTTTTATTTTACCCTAATATTTAGAAGATTATTAAATTGTAGAGGAGATCGTGTTTGAATTCAGACATCTGGAATGGACGGTCTAGCCTTCAAATGTGCTTCACTGTGGAGTTTGCTAGCCACAATCCAGAGATTTAGGTTCTGGAAAATTATCCCTGTTGCTGTCTTGTTTTTACCTTATTACACCCTCTTTTAACTGGACGGGGCGTAGCAATCTAATGTTACGATATCGATTAATCAAATAGTGGATGTGCTTTGCTGCTAAACAAAACTCCAATAACCTGATCGGAACAGTTTTAACGAAATTGACGCATGAGATATAATTTTAATGAAATTTATTCAAATAACTGCATGTTTGCATATGATTTCATTATTTAGTCCTCAAATAGGTCGCGAAATAGTCTTCATAAATATCACTCGAGTTTCTGAGATTCCAGGACAACTTTGATAGCCGGTAGGCGGCTGATGAATGTGTCGGTAAACACAGAACTCCTCGTGACATTACCCTCCTCGCGGCCAATGACAACATCCACACTTGTCCTGTTTGGGGATATACCGGAGTGTTGTTATGCCTTGTCTCCGCTGCGCAAACAGAGTTCCTGGAAGGGAAGCGGCGGTGAGCGGTGAATTCCTGGGCCGGCGCGGATCTCGCTCGTGTGGAACGCAAGGAGCGGCTGCGTCACCCGGGGCTTCCTCGCGTGTGACTCAGCCGCCTACATGCTCTCCTCACACTGCCATTCAGATCGCTTCGCTTCCACTTTTACTGGCTCCCTCCATCCGAAACTGCCTACACACCGTATCTTCACGACTTATTTTTAACATGCAAAAGATTGCCGGTTTTGATTGATGAATTAATAATAATAATAATAATAATAATAATAATAATAATAATAATAATAATAATAATAATAATAATAATAATAATAAGTCGGACCCGTGGCGCAGACGGTTGCGGTAGCCTTCGTCTGTGCCGAGGCGGCTGCAGGTTCGAGTCCTCCGTAGACATGGTCATATTTGTGATTGTCCTTTCACCTATCATCATCAACCTATCATCTCATAATTCACACCTCAAGGCATAACAACCTTGTTGTAATCCAAGGATACAGCTGAAAAGCTGATCCTGGAAGAATTACACACGTTAATCGTGTAGCGTGGTCAGTAATGGCCTATACGCCAATAATAATAATAATAATAATAATAATAATAATAATAATAATAATAATAATAATAATAATAATATTTATTGAGTCACATATACAATTACAATCGTGTATGACGAGTCAATATGATGCCTTGGGTGGAGGGAGCGAAGTTACATTACTGTTCAGGAGCAAACAAGGGGCCATCTCAGCATTTGCTCAAACCACCAGGGAAACTGAACAAAACCTGATCGAGATGGGGTCATTGGCCTAGAGATACAATACTTGTTACAGTTAGATTAAGATATTATACAGTAGATAAATTATCTGCTAATAATCAACTTTTCAAGATATTTTAATGCTACTACTTATAATAATAATTATATTAATAATAATTAAATTAATAATAATTACATTAATAAAATTGCATTAATAATAATTACATTAATAATAATATTGGAACAATACATATCAATTATGTTTGCAACTACATCAAATTTAACAATAGTAGTACATTCTATATTTAAAACTTGAAATGGTGAGGAGGCAAGTTTTGACCAGTTTTTTTTTTTTCAGGCAATTGATTAGTGATTCCGGGCGCGTCAACTGATCAGATCATATGTCTCGTAAGTGTAGCGCATGTTTTATCGCGAAAGGTGGCGGTGATCTTCCCCCGCTGGGGTGGTGAGATCCGGCGCCGGTATACATGTCGGCTGGCGGGGATTCCCCCAATGAGGAACCTCCCACCAGCGGGGCGCCGGCGCAGCCCGGACAAGCTGTAAGCTCCCGACTAACTCTCCCGAGATGTGTGGTAGTGTAGTGAATGTTAGTGTGTGTGTGTGTGTGTGTGTGTGTGTGTGTGTGTGTGTGTGTAAGTAAGGGGAAAGGATAGGACAAGTAAGAAGAAGGAAAGTTCGCGCGCGGTCCATGGCCCTTTTGTTAGGGTACTGCTCCGGCATTCGCCTAGTGTTGATCGGAGAAACCACGGGAACCTACCGATCAGAGCAGCCGGCCTCCAGAATTCTCCTCCAGGCTGCGTCTGAAATCGACCCAACTGTCTGAAGCTAGTATCGAAAATCATTCCACCGTCGGGATTCGAATCCTAGGACCTCTCGGTCAGAGAAAAGGATCCCGGCATCCTACATTTTCAGGTAGAAGTCACTGACGACTCCATCCCCCCCCCCAAATCCGAAACTTAGCAATTGGTACCCTCTGTACTCCTTTCTCATGCGTCACTTTAAAATATCTTAAGTCACTAAATCAATTTGAGGTGCTCGATTGGGTTTCCCCCATCGATATTAAACTGTGTTATTTGTATTGTCTATCTGTGTTGTGTTATGTGTTCTGTATTCTTCATCTAACATTCGAAAGATCCAAACAGCGGAACAATATAAAATGAAGCTCTCAATAAAATTGTTTGAACTAAAAAAAAAAAATAGGTTTTACTGTTGATGCTAATTTGTTTACAGTGTACTAGCGGATGGGCCTAATAACCGTACCACCGCTGAACCGGACTGAAATTCGGCTGCAGTCTGCAATAGGTATTAATCGGAAAACAGAACTTTGGGCAGGAAGACGATAAGACCGGTTTCTCTAGACTTCTGTATAATACGTTAAGGAATGATGACAGTACTATTTATAATAAATCATTCACATAAAACCCTGTAAGTGTACTACTGCTTGGTTGGGAATTACCCTTTCGCCCCTTGCCCTACATCAGACTAAAATTTAGAATGTTGTGGATTATTTCATAATAAGTCAGCATGCACAGATGCTATCCACAAAGCCTGTTACACTGTATCACTCGTCGCCAAGCTCTGCAACTAGGAAACAGTGCGCCCTTAGGCCATAAGAACCCGCTTTGAGGCATTTGAAAGGAACCGCTGTAAATTTAAGAAGTAGCCTACAAAACGAAACCCATACAAAATCTTCTGGGTACCCCCGTTCCATAGCATGGGTGGTAGAAACGTGCAGAGTCACGAAATCTACCTAAATTTAAATTGATGATGTGCAATTTAATGGCGAATGCCGTAATGTTTCTGTTCGTAAACAAACCCTCATCAATAGTGCAATGTTTACCACGCTTTATAATGCTACGTAGTCTACTGAGTGATGGGCTTGCTCTTTGAAGCAGAGGCCCTTTCAGGCTGGGCATGTCCCTTTCGCAGGCTTGCCGAAATGTCCTGTGTGCTTGTGGGCGCAAGACTTCCGGGCAGGGGCGGAGCTACAACACGTGCACAGTCACTTAGCAAGATGCAAGTGGACTGCAGTACTAAGGCAAGTGTTGCATTACCTAAATCCCGCATATAGCACTTTGAACACTATAAGTTACAGTACTATAAAACCGTATCACCTAAAGAAAATGGGCATTCTGTGTTTTCCTAATCCAATCTGCTCCCAAAAGTTTTAAACAAATTAATTAATTAGATCGCTGGTGAGGTAGATACCTTCTATTATTTAAGTATGGTAAATAAAAGATGTTGGCTGGTATCAACAATTTATTTTGCTAATGATCGTTTCGATCGCGTAGCGATCATCCTCAGAACTAAAATTAGAATTATCGAATTAAAATTATACATGAATTATAAACAATTAGGGCTAAGTTAAAAAATATTATTTACAAAATATAAACTTTGCCTGCCAGATGCGAAAACAAACTGGGTCTTACATACCTTGCAGCTTCCGGGCCGAAAACAAAGTTCTGTGGGTTTTTGAGTGTGTCTTGTTTAAGAACAGAGCCGGTCGGCAGCGGGTGGGAGGCGGGAAGAGGGGTGGGGTGCGGGCGATGGGTCGTAAGACGCGGGGGTGCCGGTGGAGGCGAGAGGAAGGGTCGAAGGTCAGTGGAGTTAGAGGGAGTTGGGGTGTACACTTCGTGCTAATTTTAGCACAGGTAATGAGAGTTCATGAATTTGTTGGTTAAGATAAGTAATGTTCTGTTTTTTGAGGATGCTGTGTATATGTAAGGATTCTTATTTCATTCTGTTCCAGAACCTGTTTTCAATTTCTAGAATTCGGAAATTTATGTGTCTATCAAATGTGTGTTTATTTAAATTTAAGTGATTCGCGAAGTGTGAGACTGTGGTAGTGTTGTTTTTCCATGCTTGTTCCATACTTACACTTGCATGCACTACACTACCACACACTCCGCAAGACCAACCGGGAACGTAGAGCGTGTATAACATGCACTACGCTCACGCAACTAATGACTAGAGTATTTGACGCTCCCGGAAACTCACCGGAAATATTAAGACATTCATAACAAATTATCCATTGAATAACTAACAGAAGTTTACTACTTATTAAGTAAAGTTGTTCTTATTAAATGAAATCACGAAGTCTCAAACAGTTTAATAAATTAGTTTATAATAATTGCATAACGTCGGCTCTATTCAGATCCTTCCGTTTATCTGCCCTGTAATACCGGGCTCCTAAATTAAATATCTCTTCAACTACTTTTTCTTGCATCATATTGATAAAAATACCTTCATGTATGAAAATGTTTGAATATTATTACCTGTTCTGATCGCCCTTCCCTTATTGATTGCCTAGATCCGCCGCTATATCCCCGATTCTCTGCTTTATCTAAAAGAGTCGAGTTTTCATTGTCGCATGTGCTTTCCAACCGGATTTCCATCAAAGCATTAAACTTCCGTAAGTGACAGCTTCCTGAGGAAATCTGTAGCAAAAAGGGACGCACGCACTTAGTCAGCAACGGTGTTTCCGCAAAGTGCGGCGTTTGTATGTGAATCTGTCGGCAGCAGGGAACTCAACGCAAGTGTGGTAAATATCTGTTAAAACAGACGGCTACCGGGAAAGGGAAGCCGGAAAGAGGACAACGGAAGTTACACCACCGAGTAAATACAACGTACACTGATAAAATATGGTCATTGAAAGTATATGGTACAAAACACTGACGATCTACAGAGAAAGCTACTGAGTAGAATATATACACCGGTCGGAATGTCGAACCTCCAAAATTCGAAGAACAAATTATTTTTACAATATTAAATTTAAAAAAGGAATAAATCAAATAAAACTATTATTGATATGATTTGGTTCAGTGCATAAATGACGTCAAAATGGGAAAATCTTACTCATATACATTCATAACAAGGAAAAGAAGACCAAAATCAGGTGCTGATATATTTGACGGGAGGATATCAGAAAAATTGACATTGGAAATTCAATGCCTAAAGTTGGGAGTGGGAAATCTGTGGAAAGATCAAACAAACATTGAAATTGATGTACTGCCTGAAACTAAAAAGAGGAAGAAAAGTGAAAGCACCCACCCCCATTTAGAATGAGTGTGCTTGTGTCCCGTGACGTCTTTCAGGAATTTCACTCACATGTTTCTTTTTCTTCATTTTCCTCATGACAAGGTTGTGGCTCTTCCGTCAATCCAGATCTATCCAAATCAAATTTACTATCGGTGCGGTACTGTATTCCCCGATACTGGTCTCTGCATTACTCTCTCAGAGGAGAATCTATGGGAGCAATGCGTTGGCGACATGTTTACAACAGTCACAAGCCTGACCTGCATTCCTAGCTTGTACATGGATAGATTCCCAACCTTTAACTTGCCCATACGCGAACAAGCCCGGCTTTCAGGTCTATTCCCATAGGGTTTAAATCTATTTATACAAAAGAGTTCCCACGAAAGAACAGGAATGGTAGAAGGCACCCTACGTCGGTGACAGTTATTCAACCAGCGCAAGCCCGGCTTGCAAGTCTCGCTTGAGAGTAGATGGGGCCCTTAAGACGCTGTGCGCAGGCAGAGTAAATGAGCGACGGCAATGCAAACCCACGGGCGGATCCAGAGACAAATTTTGGGAGGGGAAATTCAAAATGATTTTGTCGAATGTTTCGTATTACAGATTTTATAAAAGTTGCAGGCTACACTGAGCTCATGCTGGGATACGATTTTACTCGTTTTAATAGTTCACTGAAAATATTTGTGTTGCAAGTTTCGGGACAAGTTAAAATTAATCGTTACTGAAAGCTTTTAAGGAGGGGGGGGAGATTTCAGTAATTTTATTCCCCGTGATCGGCGCCTGCTAAACCTCCTTTGCAATGTCAGACCAAAGCATTCTCTGATATATCATCTTATCTCGTAATTTCACGCTCTTCGTGTTAGAATAATGTTAATAAGGAAATAACATTTATAATACATTTTTAGATGACGTCATTTTATGTGTTTCAAGAATATCCCGAGTAAGATTTTTCTACCCGAATTGTTTGTGACTCAGCTGATTTTCCCCTTGATTTATATAGGGGGTGCTGCAACCTTCCTTTACTAATATTAATGTCTTTAGGCCAATACAGAGCAAAGTAAAGACGTAGATGAAGTTTGTGGTTGAAGACCGAGGTGATGACCGAGCTCGACAATGTGTCTTTCGATTTTTTTCGTATTACAACCTTCTAATAATGAAAATTCTTATAAGCAAGAAATATTTCTTCGAATTGTGGTGAGTTTTCGTTGGCATGGACAATGGAATAATTATGAGTCGACATTGCCAACAATATTGTTTATTATAATAGCAGCTTTCGATGGCTTAGTAATGGCAGTCGTTTGGTGGCTTCCATAAAACAGAAAACTGATAAGCAATCGAAAGCTGTTAGTGTAATAAACAATATTATTGGCTACGTCGACTCATATAATTATTTATTGGATTAAGTGTACTCATACGCTATTTTTAGCTACGACTCTTTTGTTTCGATTGTTGTTAACGGCCAGCGGACAGAAATCCTTAACGGACGGCGGCTTTTAAGGGTAGGTTTTTGTTACTCCGCTTGGTTGGGTTAAGTCGATTAAACAAAACAGTACTACGAAAAATATTGAACACCACCTGCTCTCTCCGTCTTCTTTCTTTTCTTTTTTCTTCTTTCTTAATAACGAAAGTAACTGAACCGAAAATGGAAGAACGCATGTGATTTCGCAATATCTGTCCCCAATAGTGATGGAGTTAACGGAAGGCGACTTTTAAGGGTGGGTTTTTCTTACTCTGTTTGGTTAGGTTAAGTCGATTAAACAAAACAGAATTACGAAAAATATTGAACACCACCTGCACTCTCCGTCTTCTTTCTATTCTTTTTCTTCTTTCTGAAAGTAACGAAAGTGACTAAACTGAAGATGGATGAACATCACTATTGGGGGTAGATATTGCGAAATCGTGCGAAGTTAACGGACGGCGGCTTTTAAGGGTGGGTTTCTGTTACTCTGGTTGGTTGGGTTAAGTGGATTAAACAAAACATAGCATTCTCTGGCGGGCGTGAGCCGCGGTGGCCTGGGCACGGTTGGGCTGTTGGGCCGGACCGGGGCCGGGCCCTTCCTAGCCCGCGAGCGCGCGTGCGGTCGGCGCTCCCTGACGGACGGCCCGCCGGCGCGGCGCCCAAGGACGCGCGTGCTCTTATCTGGCGCCGCGCCACCCGGCGGCGGAGGACGGGCGGACGTCGGCCGCGCGCAGGCACCGCTGACGTGCGACGCGGATTCCTCCTTCCGCCGCACCGGCAGGAAGCGTCGAGGCGGCGTCGCGCTATTTGCGTGTTGTGGATTTCCCTTCGCAGGAGGAGGAGGAGGAGAAGTAGCCTACGTACTGGAGCACGAAGGGGAAGAACGGACGTGATTGACATCACACCCCTGCGTCTCTCAACATTCCTCTCCTTTAACGTCCCAAACACTTTTCTCTGTGTCTATCTTTTCTGCTAGCCCCCTCCCTCCCTCTCTCAATCTCCTTCTCTCCCTATCCCTATCCCTCTCCTTCTCCCTCTCTCATTCCCTCTCTCCCGCCTTTCTATCCTCTCCCCACCCCCTCTCCCTCTCCCTACTCCCTCTCCCCACCCCCTCTCCCACCCCCTCTCCCCACCCCCTCCCCCCACCCCCTCTCCCCACCCCCTCTCCCCACCCCCTCTCCCCACCCCCTCTCCCCACCCCCTCTCCCCACCCCCTCTCCCCACCCCCTCTCCCCACCCCCTCTCCCCACCCCCTCTCCCCACCCCCTCTCCCCACCCCCTCTCCCCACCCCCTCTCCCCACCCCCTCTCCCCACCCCCTCTCCCCACCCCCTCTCCCCACCCCCTCTCTTCACCCCTCCCTCTCCCCCTCCCCCTCCCCTCCCTCTCCCCCTCCCTCTCCCCCTCCCTCTCCCCCTCCCTCTCCCCCTCCCCCTCCCTCTCCCCCTCCCTCTCCCCCTCCCTCTCCCCCTCCCTCTCCCATCCCCTCTCCCTCTTCCCACCACCTCTCCCTCTTCCCACCACCTCTCCCTCTCTCGCACTCTTTCTCCCTCTTCCTCCTTTCCCCTCTCTGCCTCGCTCTCCTTACCCGTCTCTTCCTCTATCTCTCTCCTTACCCCTCTCTGCCTCTCTCTCCTTACCCCTCTCTCTCTTTCTCTCTCTCTCTCTCTCCTTTAAAAGACCTGATCACGAGAGATGAGGAATTTGAGAGGGGGATCTGGAGGTCAGGATTTGAAAACAAGACTTACGTGCGGTCCACAAACCGTTGAAGATTCCTCAGGAATTGATCGAGACACTGAAACAGATAAACTAACAGAAAGCAACGTAGAATGCTTCCAGCAGTAGCATCACCCACCCCAGCAACTTATCTAATGGTGAAAATTAGTTATCGTCGGGATTCGAAACTATGATTGGATACCATTGAATCTACGGTAAAAATATTAATCCTCACAAATGTTGCGGTCGAAACACTTTTTCCCTTAAAGGCGAGATTGGAGCACTTATGAGTTGCTACTATGACATTAGCGGGCATTCTTTCTAAACCCCTTGGTGCATTTCAGTCATCCGGACTTTCCTGGCGGATTTCACTTCCCTCTCACTCCGAGATGACTTTGAACTTAAACGTTGTTGCGAATGCATTTCCCAACACAACTTTATTGAAAAATATTACAAAGAAACACACATGATAATTTCTGCAGTTATTGAGTCAGCCTTTGCGTCAGTCTTTCCATCTTTTCACTATGATTTCAAACTGAGCAAATAGTTGAACATTCGAACGGCAACAGTAATAAATATGTACAGCTAGTTCTGGATTTAGCATAACTATGTAACGAAATAATTTTTATTAGTTTATTAGACAGCGAAATTTAAGTAGGTATTCAATTGATTTCATGATGTACGTATTTATTGACTATTTTTGTTTAATGCGATGCTTCGTGCCTTATGCGTCGGATATTGGGAATTTCCATCCGCGGTCATGTTCCAAACAAAGACATTCGCGTAAGGTGCGACCGTCGAGCACCTATCGAAGAACGTATTCAGACACGGCGATTGCAATGGGTCGTCTCTCGAATGATCACTACCCGACTACCGCACCAACTCCTCTCGCGACAGAGACCTATCCAAGTTCGACATCCTCTCGTGACAGCAACTTATTCAGCGATGGGGTCCCAAAGAAAACCTGGCTCTAGAACATCGAGGACATTCTGAAGGGCCGACTCTCAACATCAGCGATGCCAGGGACCTAGCCACCAACTTCGGGAATTGGAAAAACGTCTTTCACCACGACCCGAGTCCATTGGCACCCACAGCAGCGTATGTGGTTACGAGACCAACCCACTAGACCAGCCGCTAGCTAAGGAGATTACCGCAGGATAAGAAGATCACATTTGTAACTATTCCACAGACGGAGTTGCTTAGGGGACGGCGGTATATGGATGCATCCGCGGCAGACTCCGCATTACTGCTCAGATAATACAAGATGGTGCCGAGTTAAGTTTCACGTAATTAGTGCATGATACTTGGGAGCCACTGAAGATAGGATAAAATTCCCAAAACATGTGTATCGCTAAGAGTTTTTAATACTAAATATATTTTTAAACAAACTTTGTGCTTGATACCTCCTGGATCCATAATCATTACTGACTACCACAATATCTCAGCTAGCCACAGAAGAAGAATTTTTGTTTTCCTTCTTTCGTTGCATCTTTCGTTGCCTACGTTGTCCCCCTCCCTGGCCTTGCTTGTGTGTTTCCAAGATCAGTCGTCATTCTCCAGATTTATCCCGCCGAGTCGATCAAGCCCCCACAGGACATTGTGCAGACAGTTGGATAAGCATAGCTGATGAGCTCATCATGCTTAGTTCGGTATTAGAGAAAAAGGGCCAAGCTACACCTTGAGACCGATTTAGATTAGTTCAGAGCTAGCAATGCTGCTGTCTCTGCAGCTATTCTGACCGGAAGATCCTAGGGTTTGAGTCACGACGCAGGCTGGAATTTAGATACTAGCCAGGTGGAATTCAACCGCTGATAGAAAGAGAATCGGCCGCTAACGGCCGCCTATTTTGAACAGTAATTTTCCATGATTTGTCCGATCAACACCAGGCGAATTCTGGAATAGTGTCTGAACAAACGGGCCGTGAACATCACGCGAGAATTCCTTCCTCTGCGCTCTATCCACCACCCCTCACATGTAACGCACACAAATAAGTATGTACCTAAACTGCACATGCCTCTGCACTGACAAGTTAAGCACAACCACTCCTGTCGGGAAACCACAGCTAGTCCCGATTGGGACGGTGCTCAGCTGAGGAAGTACCTGGAAGAGGAGTTTCCCTTAAATTAATGTGTAGGTCAGCGCCGGAACCCTCCATCTAGCGGAGAAGAAGTCCGCCATCCCCGGGGAAAACATTCACTGCACACTGGACTAATGACCATAGCAATTGAGTATAAGAACGTTGAGTTTAGCTTGGGTGAAGTTGGTGAGTTTCACTGAATATACTATTGGCAGTAAAACTATTTAATTGTATGGGAGGAAGGGAGAAGCGTAGTTGAGGATTTTTCCGCAACCAGGTATCTCCCACCAGTGGAGCACCGGCCAATTGGAACAAGCTCCAAGCTCCTGACCGGACTCCAAACACACCGAGTGGCAGTGTAGTGCATGTAACTGTGTGTGTAACTAAGGGGTAAGGATAGAACAAGGAAGAGGAACGAAAGGGCCCACGTGATTCATTTGGGTACTACTCCAGCATTCACCTGGTGTTGATCGGCGAAACCACAGAAAAAACACTAATCAGAGCAGACGCCAGTTAGAATTCTCCTCCCGTCAGTGGCTGAACTCGATGTAGCTACGTAGCTATTTTTGAGAATCCTGTCACAATCAGGACCGGAACTCTAGGACCTCCCGGTCAGAGGCATTGCAGGGACATCAGTTGATGCCTTGAGCCACCTAACCCGGTCGGACATCCCGGAGTTTCCTGAGTTTGTGTTCTTTTCTCGCAATCTCTCGGAGTCTGGTGCAGACTGTTATCTGCTCTCGTGCCCGAGTGAGCCGTATCTCTGAATCACGGCCTTGTGTTTGTTTTCCTTGCGTCCACCTGTCCCTGGCAGTGTAGCCTTCCACCGCTCCCATCACCCCGTTCGAATGAAAGAGGACGTCGCCCTGCGGAGGGACTGACGAAAGCGAAGTAGGGCGGCGAACAATACAGCGCTCTTCCAATGTTGGTTCTTCAGTCCCATTGACCGAGTCATGTATGAAGCACTGGACATGGGTTATGGAGGGTCTTGGACGTTACGTGAGGGAGGGTCAAGAGATTAGGGAGAGATACGTGCCCCAAGTATTTTTTCACGAAAGGTATTTTTTCACGAAAGGTATTTTTTTCACGAAAGGTATTTTTTTCACGAAAGGTATTTTTTTCACGAAAGGTATTTTTTTCACGAAAGGTATTTTTTTCACGAAAGGTATTTTTTTCACGAAAGGTATTTTTTTCACGAAAGGTATTTTTTTCACGAAAGGTATTTTTTTCACGAAAGGTATTTTTTTCACGAAAGGTATTTTTTTCACGAAAGGTATTTTTTTCACGAAAGGAATTTTTTTCACGAAAGGTATTTTTTTCACGAAAGGTATTTTTTTCACGAAAGGTATTTTTTTCACGAAAGGTATTTTTTTCACGAAAGGTATTTTTTTCACGAAAGGTATTTTTTTCACGAAAGGTATTTTTTTCACGAAAGGTATTTTTTTCACGAAAGGTATTTTTTTCACGAAAGGTATTTTTTTCACGAAAGGTATTTTTTTCACGAAAGGTATTTTTTTCACGAAAGGTATTTTTTTCACGAAAGGTATTTTTTTCACGAAAGGTATTTTTTTCACGAAAGGTATTTTTTCACGAAAAGTATATTTTTCACGAGGAGTATTTTTTCACGAAAGGTATTTTTTTCACGAAAAGTATTTTTTTCACGAAAAGTATTTTTTTCACGAAAAGTATTTTTTTCACAAAGTATTTTTTTCACAAAGTATTTTTTTCACAAAGTATTTTTTTCACAAAGTATTTTTTTCACGAAAAGTATTTTTTTCACGGAAAGTATTTTTTTCACGAAAAGTATTTGGCGATGGTGTGACGGTTAGCGTACCGGACTGTTATACCCAAGCTCGCGGGTTCAAACCCGTGGATTTTTAGGGCGACAAAATCCTTCGTACGCCTTCCTCCGGAGGGGAAGTAAAGCCGGCTGTCCCATGTTCG
Source organism: Gryllus longicercus (assembly GCA_038098605.1). NCBI lineage: Eukaryota > Metazoa > Arthropoda > Insecta > Orthoptera > Gryllidae > Gryllus > Gryllus longicercus. The sequence continues at coordinate 4,220,412 of JAZDUA010000077.1, forward strand.
TAGATTTACTTGCATGTAAAAGATTCTCAAGCCTAAATGACGCCTCTGAGCTAAATTCAAATCGCCTGTTTCTCGCCCAAGAAATACCTCCTTTCTCTGCTAGTTGATGAAAGGAGCGTAGCGAAATTTGCGTGGTCAGACGGAAGAGCGGGCCTGATGGCCCGAGTCTCGCCACGTAAAACAAGGCAAATTCAATTCAATTCAATGTTGGTTCGTGTGGTGAAGCTATCAACACGTTTTCGCCCTGAAAGCGAAGAACAAAATACGTCACCTGACACAGACGACTTATGAACGAAAGAGATTTGATAAGTTATTCCATAGATTATGCAGCCTGGAAATGTTTTTCTGATTTGTGCCAGATCTCTTTATTTCAGTATGCATGCCTGTGCCAGTTTTTTTGGCTCTTCAGTGTAATAGATGTGTATATAAAATTAATAAATCAGAAACTGATTTTTTAAATTTATTTGTAAGTATTTGTAATATTTTATTTCTGAACTATACTCTTTAGTTTCGGTTATAACTTGCAAAGAGCAAATAAAAAAGTTAAAGTTAAATGTACACATTTAACGATTAATTTTCGATGAAATTGAAGGGAAAATTGTCGACTTTTCGTTTGCAGGTAACGTTCCAGAATGTACTTGGCCTTGGCTCGTAAGTCATTCGTGCCATTTAAGATACTCTTAAATGCTTCCTGAAGCGTTTTAAACAACCCCCTCTTAAACACTGAAAAGAAAGAATGGCGTCGTGTTGAATAATGAATACGATAGGAACTTGTAAGAAGATGGTATAATAGTGGACAACATTCAGGTATTTAAAAAAAGTTTATTAATAATTTTCGTATTATGCATACTATGTATCATATCATTTTAAATTAATAATTTGTTTTTGTTTGTTATTTATATTAATTCTATAATTTGTTTTATAAATTAATAAAAGTGAAATATATTCACTTTCAGGCGTGCTTTTCATAATTTTGTGTCAAGGTAATATCTAATTACCGACAATTACGTGTTATTTCCTAAACACAAATGACATTTAAGAGGATTGTACCAAATGAAAATAAATAGAAATAAATATTAATGTCATCAATATATCATGTTAATAATAGTATCAACACTAAATTTCAATCCTCATCAACTCTGACATCGTTTACAAATAAGTGCACTACTATAAACTGAATGTTATAAAAATTATAATAAAATCGCGTAAAGTCAGGAATGATGGACTTCTTGAATATTATTAATAGATAGATCATGAGTAAAATAATCATATTAACATTCTTAGTAGGGATGCTAAAATGTCCTGATTCATTTCACGTCCTTCCTACAACGAAATGCTGAAAATCCGGAGTTACAAAACACGTACACGCTCAATACAACGCCCCCCCTCCCTACACCCACACACAAATCCGTAGGTTTCCGTAAACAAAAGTGGACACGGAAAGAAACAGCACTCGTAACCATCGTACGCTGTTCGTAACCCTCCATGATGCAGCAAAGCCAGATCGTGTGGAAGAATAGTAGAGCGTCCATGGAAATAAATATTTTGAAGGAACAAACACTTTTAAAGTTCCCGTGAATCTGCGATTTAATCTGATGATACGTAATAATTTCATTCCGTATTTGCTGGTGAGAAACGGGTACTATGAAGTGAATAGAATACTACTTCTTAAAACAAATTAAATAATTTGGACGCGCTTTAGGGTTTACATTCTAGCTTCCATGGTCACTCCATTGGTCACATATTGTGAGCCGCTCAAATTCAGTCGCCATTTTGCTGGGACCGACATTTATTCCGCAAAAACGGGTGACTGTATCAGTATCGCATGGTGCTTGAGTAACTACGAACACGGAAGAGAACTGAAAACTTAAACATTACTTGCTGAATAAAATTGTGAAATATTATTTTGTAATGTTCTTTCTTCACATTACGCCATTCATGTTTCTCCTCCCGCCAGCAATAAGATTCTAGATTGCTGAACATTTTCACGTGACACTGTGTTGCTCTTGGCAGCCTCACGTGACTTCACGTTCTTCGTGTTACAATAATGTTAATAAGGAAATAACATTTATAACACATTTTAGATGACGTCATTTTTATGTGTTTCAAGAATATCCTGACTTAGCTTTTTCCACCCAAACTTTTTGAGACTCAGCTGTTTTTCCCCCTTGATTTGAAATTGTCTTGAGGGTGCTGCAATCTTTCTTTACCAATTTTAATGTCATTAGGTCAATACAGACCAAATTACAGACGTGCATGAAGTTCGTGGTTGAAGACCGAGGCGATTGCCGAGCTCGACCTTGTCTTTCGATTTTTTCGTATTACATTCTAATAATAAAAAATCTTATAAACAAGAAATATTTCTTGGAATATTGGTATTGTGGTCAGTTTTCGTTGGCATTTCCAATGAAATAATTATATGAGTCGTCATTGCCAACAATATTGTTTATTACAATAGCAGCTTTCCATGGCTTAATAGTAATGTAATGAAAGTCGTTTGGTGGCTTCCATACAGCAGAAAACTTGTAATGATGGCTAAGCCATCTAAAGCTGTTACTGTAATAAACAATATTGTTGGCAACGATGACTCTTATAATTATTTATTGGAGTAAGTGTACTCATACGCCAATTTTAGCTACGACTCTTTTGTTTCCATTGTTGTTAACGAACAGCGGACAGAAATCCTCAACGGACGGAAGCTTTTAAGAGTGGGTTTTTGTTACTCTGTTTGGTTGGGTTAAATCGATTAAATAACACAGTATTACGAATAATATTTAACACCACTTGCACTCTCCGTCTTCTTTCTATTCTTTTTCTTCTTTCTTAATAACGAAAGTAACTGAACCGAAAATGGAAGGACGCATGTGATTTCCCAATATCTACCCCCTATAGTGATGAATTTTGAAGTCCCGCTAAATGTCGTGGACAAATAAAGTGTTTGTCTGGAGAAGTGTCCTGAAGGGAAGTAACTTCCATGAATTGAATTGAATTGAATTGAATTAATGCCTTATTTTACGTGGCGAGACTCAGGCCATTAGGCCTGCTTTTCCGTCTGACCACGCAAATTTCGCTACGCTCCTTTCACCAACTAGCAGAGAAAGGAGGTATTTCTTGCGCGAGAAACAGGCGATTTGAATTTGGCTCAGAGGCGTCATTTAGGCTTGAGGACCTTTTACATGCAGGTAAATCTACTAACATGGGACAGCCGGCTTTACTTCCCCTCCGAAGGAAGGCGTACGAAGGATTTTTTCGCCCTTAAAAATCCACGGCTTCGATCGGGTTTGAACTCAATGACCAATGAATGGTCTCATAGGTTTCCTCCGCATTATTCCAGAAGGAAGCACGAGCAGAACAGTAAACAACGGGTCACGGAGAGTTTACAATCTTTCCTTCCTCATCATTGAAACCATCTTTCCGTCTTTCTCTTCGCTTCTATACTTACACACGCTCAAATAAAGCCTACGTCTTGGACTCCTAACTCGAGGTGAATGGACTTACCCTGCTAGTGCGATGTTTTTCTGTCTTGGAGCGTAGTCAGCCACGAGAGCTGGCAAGTGAGTGATATTCCCTGCGCTTTCCCAATGCAGTAATTAATCCGACATCTGGTTAATGGGTAACGTGTGTGTGCCCGTCCTTTTTTTACTCACGGTTACATCTCTTCCGGTCCACCATTTGGAGCACGTGATGTAGTATTCGATGCGTCTCGGACTAGTTCCGGTTGTAATTAACAGATAGGAAATTTTGAAAACTGAAATGTTCTAAGTTATTTTCAAGCAATTCTTTTACCAACAAGATTGAAGCAAGAGATTTATTTCTCAACGCAATTCTTTCAACAATTTTGGATCTCTAAATGATGTCCCCTAAATGATATTTATTTAGTAGTAACTAGGGCCACTAATAAGAGGAGTTCGGTACCATGGAGAAGGCGCCGCGCATTCCACTAATTTACGTCTCTCTAAACTCTTACATGCAACATTTCTATGCTCGAAGATAAGCGACCCACGCGATAGTAGTACATATAAAATATATATTTTGAAGGTGCAAAGCACGAATAATTTGTTTTAAGGAAAATAACCGCTAAGTTAGTATCCAGTATTTTGGCACAATAGATTTAGATATGTCGGTTTGGTCAATTGTTTATAAATGTATTTTTAATTTAATATAAAAATGTATTTTGTCAGCCTTTAATTTTCTCTTGAAGACTTACTGCAAATTCTACACGAATTATTTAATTGCTTTCTTTTGCCTGTATGTCTACAACCAGCTATTGATCTCAGATATCTCATTTTAGCGTTTTATAGTCTTGTGCTATTTTTTTTTGGTCATGTACAATTTTCACTTCCGAAGACTCGTTAGAATACGTAATACTTTATAGAATTTAATCGATGTTTACATTCTGACTTTCTTCTTTATTAATTTGCATGTGTTTTCAAAGGCCATTTTCGATGTCCTAGCCAGATGCAATTTCACTACTTTTCATCTAGCAGTCTCCGACAGGCTCGACAAACGTAGCATAGGTGAGACTGAAAGAATTTCTTTAGTGGTAGGTTCCGTCAGGGCGTTTCCTTCCCAATGCTTCAAAAATACCTCAGCCGCGAATTCGCGATGCTAAGAAAAATAGGTTTTTCCTGGAAGTTCCTATTTCTTATTTCGCTGTTGCCGATGTGGAGAGATTGCTATAACCAAACCAAGGATGATTTATTTGAAATGTAAGTGTATCAGGAAATGTGACTTTGGTTCACTATAACCGTACGTTTACTATATTCGAGTTCATTATACAGTTGACTGTATATAATTCACTTCAATTAAATCCAATAATGCCTTATTTTACCCTTATTTTACTCAGACCGTAAGGTCTGCACTTCTGTCTAACCGCGCAAATTTCACTACGCTCCTTTCACCATCTAGCGGAGAAAGAAGGTGTACCTCGGGCCACGAAATAGGCGATTTAAATTTTGCTGGGAGGCTGTATTTACGTTTGATAACATTCATTTTGTGCCTTATTTGATTAGATTTCTCCCGCAGGGTCACTGCCGCCTACTATCCAACAGAGCAACACTTTCTCTTACGCCGGCATCTATCCAGATATTCGAATTCTGAACAGTCGTACAGTTACTCGTTGCATGCACGTTTGGTTTCAACTGAATACGTTTGTATCCAAGTGGCTCTTTCAATAGCGTCACCGAATCCTTCTGTTTCCCGAGTTGTTCGGAACGGCAAAGTGCGATTGCCTCATTCCACTTGAGTAACACGGTGCATCACATTCCACACAGCGCACAGTTCATTACATCCACGCACCAGTTCCTCCCCGTTCACTGTCTTTCGCTTCCGCCCGAGCGATTTTCACGCGACTGACGCACTTCCGCTCTTCAACTGGCGCTCTACAACTCTACTGACCGGGTTTTTGTGACACGTCATCTGCTGATTGACGCATGAACGGTGCAAGATTATTCCTAAATGTTGCTTGAAAATCTCGTAATATTTCTTTCTACCAAAGGTGGCTCAGGGCATCAACTGATGTCACTGCTGTGCCAAGAGGTCGTAGGATTTCGGGTCCCGACGGGGGCAGTATTTTCGTCACCAGCTGTGCAACTGTGTCAAATTCACCTGTTGTCGAATTCAGGCGAATGCCCGATCAGTACCCTAACAAACAGGTCACGGACCGCACGCGATTTTTCCTTCCTCTTCCTTGCCCTATTCTCACCCGCTTATTTTCATACACACTCACACGCACTACACTATCGCACTTGCCGGGTGACCAGTCGGGAGCTTAGAGCTTGTCTCGGCTGGGCTGGTGGGGCGCTTGGCAATAAAACAAAATATTATTTTTCCCGTGTGTGTAATATTTATAAAATAGAGGTCGTTTTACAAAGTTTACTTGACAATAAACAATGCATGTGTATGCCAAAATGGCAGGTAAAATATAATCAATGCATTTATTTCATGGCCGTTTTGGCTTTATATTCGATATTTTGGTCGTTGTATATGACGTTCAGTTTATGATTGTTTTTTAATTTTTGTTTTTAGAGGTTCCTTATCGTTATACTGCATCCCGCATCTGCAATTTGTTTTTATTATTTAAAAAACTTGCAAAAAATAAAAAAACAAATGATTTGTAATATTACATTAGAATAATGTTTTATAACGCGTTTTTTCTATTTGTGATTCATAATGTTAATGAAATACTTCATAAGTAGGTGTGTATTCGCTGGCTTTAATTTTTTATAGGCTACAAAAATGTATTTTATTTCAAACTGAAATAGTTATTCCGATAAAATAAATCCTTTAGTAATTTGTAAACATTTTCGGTTAATTTGCAATGAGTAAATCATGAAACTTGTCGTCAAACATTTGTCAAAGGTGATTCTTAGATGGCGTTTATTTCCGATGTGAGTCTCATCTCCTCCTCCTCTCCCAAAGAAGCCGCTGTGTACTAAGGCTCGCGTACCGGGCGAATACTAGAGCAGCTCCTTAAGAAACGAGCCACGTAACGCACGATATTTTCTTCTTCAACCTTGCCCCCTCTCCTCCCTTCACACACGCACACACACGCACACACACGCACAAAAGCACACATTCCTTCACACACACTTACTTTTGCTAGTGTCAGAATAATATAGCCTTATAGCGCATCATTTACTCGGGTGACTATCACGTAGTCGTGTGGTCGTTCTCGCATCAGATCACGACAGCAGCAGCAAGAATCAAATCGCAATAAGAGCTTACAACAGTGGATGTCACAGATCCGCACACACGATGCATAATTAGTAATGGCGCTCGTCAATTTTCAGTTGCTTTGCGCTGTTTGGTTTAATATTTTCCCAAATGAGTATGTGACATCATCAGAATTTGAATCATCTGATTGGATACTGGAACTCTCTCTCCCCTATCAGCCGCTAGCTGTCAAGTAGACAGAAATATTATTCGGGCAATATTATTCCACATCACCTACACGTCAGGAGATCAGTCGGCAGCTTAGAGGTGGTCCCAGCAGCGCCGCTACCCGGCCGGCGGAGATACCTGGTGTGGGAAAACATCCGTCAGCCGGCATGTACGTCAGTGCCACATCTGTCGTTCCAGTATGAGAAGAATATAGTCACCGCCCGGGACATAGCATACACTACACTTACGGGCTCCAATTATTATTATTATTATTATTATTATTATTACTAATACAACAACAATAACAGCAACAACAGCAACAACAACAGCAACAACAGCAATAACAACAGCAACAACAACAGCAACAACAACAGCAACAACAACAGCAACAACAACAGCAACAACAACAGCAACAACAACAGCAACAACAACAGCAACATTAACAGCAACAACAACAGCAACATTAACAGCAACAACAACAGCAACAACAACAGCAACAACAACAGCAACAACAACAGCAACAACAACAGCAACAACAACAGCAACAACAACAGCAACAGCAACAACAACAGCAACAGCAACAGCAACAGCAACAGCAACAGCAACAACAACAGCAACAACAACAGCAACAACAACAGCAACAACAACAACAACAACAACAGCAACAGCAACAACAACAGCAACAACAACAGCAACAACAACAGCAACAACAACAGCAACAACAACAGCAACAACAACAGCAACAACAACAGCAACAACAACAGCAACAACAACAGCAACAACAACAGCAACAACAACAGCAACAACAACAGCAACAACAACAGCAACAACAACAGCAACAACAACAGCAACAACAACAGCAACAACAACAGCAACAACAACAGCAACAGCAACAGCAACAGCAACAGCAACAGCAACAGCAACAGCAACAACAACAGCAACAGCAACAGCAACAACAACAGCAACAACAACAGCAACAACAACAGCAACAACAACAGCAACAACAACAGCAACAACAACAGCAACAACAACAGCAACAACAACAGCAACAACAACAGCAACAACAACAGCAACAACAACAGCAACAACAACAGCAACAACAACAGCAACAACAACAGCAACAACAACAGCAACAACAACAGCAACAACAACAGTAACAACAACAGTAACAACAACAGTAACAACAACAGCAACAACAACAGCAACAACAACAGCAACAACAACAGCAACAACAACAGCAACAACAACAGCAACAACAACAGCAACAACAACAGCAACAACAACAGCAACAACAACAGCAACAACAACAGCAACAACAACAGCAACAACAACAGCAACAACAACAGCAACAACAACAGCAACAACAACAGCAACAACAACAGCAACAACAACAGCAACAACAACAGCAACAACAACAGCAACAACAACAGCAACAACAACAGCAACAACAACAGCAACAACAACAGCAACACATGTTTCCGGAAGCAAACAATCAAACGAAGCCGCGCTCATTTACTTGGAAATCCAATGAAGCGCTCGAGATCGATTCCCGCACCTTGGGATTATGCAGCGAGTAGGCAACCATTCCACGGCCCCCGAGGACGACCTGGCCGCGTTCCCTTCCCTTCCCAGAAGCCCCGTATGAGTTGACGCGCGCCGCACACACGGCAGTTCGTGACTTCCGCGCTCTTCCTTAGAACGCGCTTATAAATATAGAATCAGCTCGTTAACGGCCCCTTCTGGAACGAAAACAATGGCGCTCAACTCATTGATTCATGCATTCGGGCAAATCAGATGCTATGGTCATTAGTCCCGTTAGTGTAGTAAATATTTTATCTCAGAAGGTGGCGTTTTTCCTCCCCCGCTGGATGGTTTGGTTAGGCGCCGACCTACACTTCGCCTTACGGGGAATCTCCCGTCACCATATCTTTCTCAGCGAGGCACCGCCCCTGCCAGAAAAGCTGTAATCTCCCGTCTGGTTTCCCGACATGTGAAATAGTGCAGTCACGTAAGTGCGTGTAAGGGAAAATGATAGAATCTGAAAAGGAAGGAAAGATTGCGTGCAGTCCTTGGCCCGTTTGTTAGGGTACTGCTTCGGCATGAGATTCGAAATGGTCAGGTAAACCACAGAAAACTGCCGATCAGAGCAGACAACCACTAGAATTCTTCTCCAGACGCCGGCTGAATTTGACCTTCTAGCCAAAGTTGAAAATCCGCCATTTTTTTGGGATTCGATCCCTAAGAACTTCATGACAGAGCCCCTGGAAAGAACGGCTCTGAGGTAAATCAGCTGGGACTGTCCGCGCGAGAGTGGTGCCCCCTGTAGAGAAGTTCTGACAAAACAGTATCGCCCTGGTCGAAGAGAATTCTCCCCAGAGAAGAGGTGACCGATCATGAAAGAGGCCCATTCAGATATTTCATTGCACATTTTTAGCTTCTAATCAAAAATAACTATCAACTAAATCGAGTCATATTTTCCTGCATATACTTCTAAGGCATTATGAGTCATACGAACATAAAATACAGATAGAGAACATGCCAGTAAATTATTATTCTTATTGCGGCATTTCATTTAGTATACATTACTTTGGCACTGATCATCAGAACAGGTTTGACATGGAAATTGGTGTTTGATATTCTGAAGGGTGGCCTCATGAATATGACTTTTGTATGTAGCTCTACTTTAATCTGCGTTGCTTTATGTGAAGTTAATTCGTGGAAGAGCAATACGAAAGGGAATGTCTACATTCCATCCCAAATAAAAGTGCAGAACGACGATAAAACAGGTAATTCTATTTCAAGCAGAAGGAGATGGAACTTTTAGTTCACAGAACTATGTAGGAATAGCTGGTTTGTAGCACGTGGGCTTGAAATTTCGAGTCAACTTCCTGAAAACAACCTGTTTCGCTCAGAACTGTGACGTCGCTACCTCTTTTATCCTTCGCATTCTGCATGTCATAATTCACTATACATTATTGTGTAGCATGAATAATTAAAAATTGCGAATCTGTGCCTACGTTAAGAAATATCTAAGAGGCCTTTTCAAAACCATGCGCAAGCTTATGACTGTATATCTTTTAGACATGTGTATATTTTTCACAAAGACAGCCATTGCACCTGCCTTCAAATGTTACAAAAAATGTATATACTTCCTTTTTTCCTACCCAGAGTTTGGGAGCGCTCATTTCAACCTAGGTGTAGGCCAATATTATTTATTATTTATTGTTTATTATTTGTTGTTTATTATTTGTTGTTTATTATTTGTTGTTTATTATTTGTTGTTTATTATTTATTGTTTATTATATATTATGAATTATGTATTATGTATTATTTATTATTTATTATTTATTATTTATTATTTATTATTTATTATTTATTATTTATTATTTATTATTTATTATTATTTATTCCCCCGCAGTCTTTCCTTCTCCTTCAGAGCCTATCATCTCCCCTTGCTCACTCACACCCGCAAGTGTCCACTGACGCGCGCCGCCCCTTCCCCACTTCCGCCCCCCCCTCCGCCCCCCGCTGGGAAGAAGACGTCCTCCTGTTCTTCCGGCGCGCGCGGCGTCCGCGAATTTCCCCGGCGCGAGCTGCGGCGGGGCTGGCCGTGCGTCGGGGCAGGGGCGGGGGAGGGGGAGGGGGTGGGGGTGGGGGCGAGACAGGTGAACGGCGGCGGCGCCGAGCGGTGGGGCGCTGCTGTGACGCGCGCGCTCCGCTCCCCCCTCGCCCTGGCCACCGCCGCCGCCGGCAGCGCGGGCACCTCGCCGCGTGTATATAGCGGCGCGGGTTGGGCGGGCGGCCGCCACAGCTGTGCAGGTCGCTCGCCGCCAACAGCGTCCCACGGAGGACCCCGTTCTTGCCTGGCTTCGCGCAGTGGAGAGTGGGCCCGTGCCAGTGAGTGAGTGTGGTGGGGTTGGTGGTGGAGTGCTTGCAAGACAGTGCCTGGAGAGGAAGAGAGAGAGAGCGAGCTGCCTGAGGCTGCCGACGACTCGACGCCCTAGCGGAGGTGAGTGGTGTGCCCGGCGGCGCCTGGGGTTGGCAGCGGGGAAGCAACGCGTGGTCAGGCGTGGTATTGGTCCCGGAGGACACCGGTGCTGTCGCCGGCGTCCGTATGTCACATCCAATGCTATCTCTTCTACAACCGATACGCGCGTGTTTAACTTGGCGGTTTCCTAACAATCTGTTGTGGAGGACTGACTCCCCGTTTAATACGCGTTTTGTGTCATTCAGCAAAACGCATTACATATTCTTTGTTTTTATTTAATATCATCGATTAAGACGTTTCAAACTCATGGACTTAATCAAAATCCTGGCAATGTGTCTCCTCAGTGGAAAAAATAGTGATTGGAAATGTGCTTTTTCTCTAATGGTTTGGTTTTGCTTTAATTGTGTTGCTAAAGGACGGAAATGTCTTGAATACGAATTTATCAGTATTTATTTTTGTTACGATGTTAATACACAACTTCTTGTTCGTTATGCGTATATGTTATCATGTACAATGTGCCAACATTTTAAATTAACTGGCTGCTACTAAAACATTTAACATGTGCCCCGTAATGTATATGTTGCATTGCAATCATACCATATACCACTGTATTCGATTGATGCTGCAACCGGCTTAAACTTTTTTGAGTGTCCCGTTAACTGTGTATTAAAGAGTAAATATATCGGTTTTTGGACACAAAATCTCCAGGAAATAACAAATTATGTTTTAATACGATCTCATTTGTAAACCGGACTGATTTTTTGAACATGTGACACGAAGTGTACTACTAAAATCTCGACTTCGGAATCGTAACTTTCCATTGTGCGAGATTCGAGAAGTACTTAAAAAATCAGCAATTTCTAAAAATTCCGACGACGATTACTCTCATAATATTGTCCTACGATTTAATCATTCGGACAATACGTTCAGTAGCTACTTTTAAACTTTCATAAAATAATGAAGTGCCACATGTTTACGTAATGCGAATTCCTTGTATGAATACTGGAGTAATTGACTTTATACAATTGCGCGTAAACTAAGTTGTTTACAATATAAATACAATTATGTGACCTAATCTGAAATGGACGTGACGTTAATGAACTAACACTCAAAAACATTCTTTCGAAATCAGATGGATTTTCTACAAAACAAAGAACCAAATTTTATTACATGCATTTGTTCGTTGTTATCTGAATATATAATTGGCCTTTCATGAGAATACAAAAGTCAATGTATTTTTATTGCAACGATTTTATTAAAGCAAAAACATTCATTTTAATGAGAATCGATCTCTCTCATTCTATTTAGTATTTGAATCGAGATCATAGAAAAAAAATTACGTCTTTAGCTGACTTCGAAACTTAATTTTACTTTGGATATTTGATTTGATTTAATGACTCATCACGAAAGACGAGCGCACTGACAAGTTTCCAAAGAATGTTTTCATCGTGAAGTAGCGAACTTGTGTACTGGATTCTGTATCCCTCGACTGTCGTTCCAAAGTGCGAGCCTGCCTTACTTACATCCGCGCCCGTTCTGTTAAAATTTAGTATTCAAATCGAAATAATAAAAAAAACTTTATATTGTAAGACACTGATAAGTTTCCAACGCGTGTTTCCATCGCGAAGTAGCGTACTTATGTACTGGATTCTGTATTCCTCAACTGACTTAAATTTTTCCAGTTCTATTAAAATTTAGTATTCGAATCAAAACAATAGGAAAAAAACTTTATATTTTACGGCACTGATAAGTTTCCTAAGCGTGTTTCCATCGCGAAGTAGCGTACTTATGTACTGCACGCTGCATCCCTGGACTGCGGTTCCCAAGAGCGCGGCTGCCTTTTAAGAAGGCTTCCACTTGCACTGGCTTCGCGCGAGCGGTCGGCCGAGGCCTGAAACGGAGCAGGTCGGGCCGGTCCGCTTGTCGCGCGGCCAGTCTTCGCCAATTTTCTCGGCCGCGCAAGAGGCTTAGGCCGCGGGGCGGGTTTCTCCGTTAGGCTGCAGGCTTCGCCCACGGTGCACGCGGTTGGACGCGACGCCGCAGGCCCCCCGGCCACCCGCCTTCCTGCAGCGCGTTCCGAAGGCACAGGATTAAAGCCCATTCACAATTCAAACGTTAACATTAGCAAAACCCATAGGCCAGCATTAACATGAGTAATAGACTGCAGTTTTCACAATGTCTAACATAAACGTAAGCAAAATAAGGGTTTCTATTGACTGTGAACGCATTGGCCAACATTAACATAAGTAATAGACCAAGTAATCACAATATCCAACATAAACGTAAGCAAAATAAGGGTTTCTATTGACTGTGAACGCATTGGCCAGCATTAACATAAGTAATACACTGAAGTATTCACAATATCTAACATAAACGTAAGCAAAATAAGGGTTTCTATTGACTGTGAAACTTTCATTATTCTAGTTTACTATTGCTTGGATGTGAAAATCGATTTCGAGGTATGGAATGTGTCCATGGCCCATACGGGGTTTGTTCGTCTATCGACTTCAATTCTGGATTTTGAGTTAACACACTGTGATTGGTTCATTTCCTATGCCTTACTTTGGCATAAGTCTCGAAGCTTGAAGCTTGCAAGCTTTTATGCTTATGCGAACGCATAGTGAATGAGTCCGCTTGTGAAGGTAGTCCTAACTATTATGTTAACGCCATGCTTATGTCTATGTTTGCATTGTGAATGGGCCTGTGGCATTGTGAACCGGCACGTCTGCTCGCACGGGTTCGCGTGTCTCGTGTTTAACCATACATCAATGCGCCTGTAGACGTCTTTTTACCCGTACGGGTTTTGCATGTCTCGTGCTTAACCATACATCAAATCGCCCGTAGACGCCTTGGCTTGACCGTACGGGTTGGCGCGTTTTGTGCATTAAAACGTCCATAGACGCCTTATTTTACACGTCCAGGTTTGCGCTTTTCTTGTTTAAGCATTATCCGCTGGCGCTCTGTCTTATCCGTATGGGATTACGTGTCTCGTGTTTATACGTATACCGATGGCGTGCTGAGACCGCCCTGTTTTATCCGCACGGATTTGCACGTGTGGGGTTTAATCATTGTACCGAAGACACCCACTGACGCGCCGTTTTATACCGCGTGAGTGGGCGTTAACCGTTTCTAGATGGCACCCATGCCGTTTTTCCTGTACGGATTTGCATGATAATCATTTAAACAGGCCTCTGCTTGCTCCCGCCTGGCCCATCCATTTCCCGCCTATCTGGACAAGAGCTCGTCGCCATCTGCTCAGACGATGTTTAACAAAACTGTTTAACAGAACGTCTTTGTGGGTACAGACGGTCTGGATAGGTTAATCATGAACCGTAGTCTCAAGAAAATCAGGAACTGAGGAGACTGTCAGACCTATGGGATGTAAAAACAGACGCTCGCGTTTACTTGAACGGTTAAGACAGTAGGGGTAAAATTATCACTGAAGTACCGTAAACGAGAGAAGACAATTGAGGTCGACCGGAAGCAATTAATAATTATGCTGATTGCGGTGGGAAACGATTTGCTGATTAATGACCCCCCCTTTTTTTTCTTCTTCTCCAACTGTGTGATACCCCCAAATTATACATTTCTATGCTGCTATTATTGTGGAGACTGGATGAAAACAATAACACTAGCGACAGCATGAACTTCTGACGTTAACCCAACCTTGACAGCACGATTAATCATGGGAACAAATACCATTAATACATACATAGCATCATATAGTTTATTCAGAACACAGCGCATTTTAAACAAGATAGTAAATAGTCCATTTCTAGATTACATTCCAAACATTCCGTAGATAGTTCTGTGCGAATCCTTGAACATTTCATCAACGCGTAAATGAAAATTGTATGGAAGTTTTTAATTGTATTTTTATTCTTAGAATAAACACTTGAAATGTGCTTCGCACGTTTGAAGAGCGTTTTCCGAAGAATCACAGGGAAATAATCGGGGAAGCATCAATTTGCTAATAGAAATTGATCCTGATTATCACTAAGAAATACGAAACCGTTTAATATTAACTTCACTTCACTCCTTTGAATCAGATTTGTGACAAATTATTTTATAATCTAAGTTCCGAATGCATTTCTTATAATCAAAGATGCTGACAAGCCTTATGTCTATCATTGATACTAATATTTACTCATGAGTTTGCGTGAAAACGCCTATTTCAAATGGAGAAAAGTAGATGCCGTCTCGTTGTTTACATGCTTCACTTCTTTATTTTTTTTTCACTCACTGAATTTTCCTTTTACTAAACTTCATTTTCCCGAACACAAACGACCAATACGTTAAAGTGAGTGCATGAGACAAAAAAACACGAGGGAATAAAATATTCTTAACTTCTCAAAAAGGCGACCTACGCTCGCTTCATTGTTACGCAAATCTGCTTCCCGGGAGCACAGAGTAGCCTTCCCGGGAGCTCGTTTTCAGCGGATTTACAGTTTGCGATCAACCGCCTAAGAATGTGGCGGTCGCCCTTGAGAGTCAATACATCAACATTCCTGGGTGGACAGAGAGAGAGAGGGGGGGAGAGGCTTGTCGGCTTGCGAAAGACGCGAGCGCTGCAAGCGAGCTGCATTATGCCCTAGGGCGCGAAGGAAGCTAGGCGCTCCGCACGAGACACCAGCCGCTGT
This sequence comes from Gryllus longicercus, assembly GCA_038098605.1. NCBI lineage: Eukaryota > Metazoa > Arthropoda > Insecta > Orthoptera > Gryllidae > Gryllus > Gryllus longicercus. The sequence continues at coordinate 4,235,922 of JAZDUA010000077.1, forward strand.
CCATTCGCTACTGGCGGCGCGCGTTTCTCTTTCCTGGTATCCCGAGCTGTCGGCGCTCGAGAATGGCTGCATCTACGGCTATTGTTCGAGCTCGCCTACGAGAACTGGATGCTCGCTTCGATCCGCCGCGTGAGACGTCGAATGGTTAGCTTAGTGCAGTCGATTAATATCTAAGAGGGTTCTTTTCTCGTGAGAACGTGAGTGCATTGAAGTCTCCGCTTCCTGCTCATGAAAATGGTGCGTTTCTTACCGGTTCGATGTATAGTTAGTCGTGTTTTGTTACAAATGTATTTCTAAATTATTCCTAAATGTTTTTGTGTATCAAATGAAGATTTTGACTATGTCTGATATCATGTGATAATGTTTATGAAATAAGTTTCTTAAAATAAAGCGAGTCAAAATTCTTATTCCCTACAGGTCCTGTCAGTATCAAAAACACTTGATTTCATACCGAATTATTGTGCACTGTGAAATCAGGTTAGCGGCAGTGTGTTGCGGAGTATTATTTATAACATAATCCACATCCAGGAAAACCGCGTTCTAGACCTACAATTATTTGCGCTGTGTTTCTCGTGCGTAAAAAAAATTAACCATACTAACTCCCTATTCAATTGCCTTCGTGTACCGTGTCGTCAAATGCCGGCCGCATCTATGACGTCATTAGTGCTCCCCAGAAGGCAGGTCCTCCACCGAGGGCCCCGCGCCGGCGGCGTCTGCGTGCTACTACCTTTCGTCATAACCCGTCGCCGGACGCCGCGTGTGCGGTAACCAGTTCGCCGCGGGTCGGATGACGAGCGGGGGAGGGGGCGAAGAGATATTACTACGGGTAAAAAAAAAAAAAACAGGTCGCGCGTCGGGTGGTACGCGCTGCGAGCGGAGTGCAGAAGAGAAATCGCGAAGAGTATTTCGCGACGCGCATGCGCGGGGCAGCGACGCCCACGCAACGCTTCGGCAACGACCCGCGCGCCTCGACAGCCACGAGATTTCAGGCCGCTCCGAACGCGCGTTCGGAAAGCAAGCTGCGTTTTCGAACCGTCTCTCCGATTGTATAATGAGACCTTCGAATGAATGTTCCGTTTTGACCACGGCCCCCCCTCTCATTCTCAGATGAATCAAAGAAACTTCGTTACTAAGTTGGTGGAATTTTGTACATATTTTAATGCATTAAAAGATTAGATATATTACTATTTTTGTTTTCATTATTATTTCAGTTTGATAAAAAATAAACCACGTTTTGTAATATATTTACGTTCTACTTGAGCGAAATGTTTAATTTGATAGTTTGATAGTTTTACATGTTAATTTGGATAAAACTAGGAATTTGAAAAAATATTTTGAGACCGTTCATTAAGCTTCAACCCCCATTCATTTTCATTGCAGTTTTACTTACTTCCTTACTTTCAAAGTTCAAAAGTAGACGTAGGTAGTTCTTTGAAAGTAGAATTTTATTGAGTGATGTATTAGCAATCAAATCACAAATCCGTTTTATCTGGCGACGCATTAAGAACATCGAAATATTTAAGACACCAGTACGACAACACGTACTTTCGTGTGGTCTGCTCAATGGAAGCCGATAAATATTATTCATACTCGTATCGGTGAGGGTCGATATTTTGACATCAAAACTGCAATATTTATATCGATTCTGCAACATAAAATACAAGAAAAATAAGTAATCTTTAACAAGTACACGCATGGATCGGCATTGTAATATTTTGTTGGTCGTATTTATGTGGTTTAATTATTTCCTTCAAAAACACACTTCACTGTGGTTGTAAGTTTTACAATACCCGTAGGTCAGGGGCTTTTGATGTGTTCGATTGTTTGCTTCTGCTGAAGACAGCCCTTTGCTTTTTCGCAAGAGGTTTTACTCTGTGGGAACACCTTTTTTCCCTGCACTTCTCCAATTGTGGGAGAATCCGCGAATCTTTTCTTCGTGAGAATTTCTCAGAGCACAATTACAGCTGAAAAGTAGTTTCCTACAAATTAGTGGAATAGCAAGTTACGTTTAAATTCAGATAGATGATGAAATGCATATTGAAGCTCTAAATTGCAACAAACACATTCATTTCAATGTAGATCTCGAAATAATAATGAAATAAATCCAGAGTTAAGTACAAAATACTATTTTTATTTTAGATAATACAAACTTACTATGTTTAACAAAGTACATGAAATAACAAATTTTAAATCTACATGTAATGCTCGCCTTATTTTGAGTCCATTTCTTGAAAGGATACCAGCGACTCCTGGCTGAAAACACGATATAATCGATCTGAATGACGAAACTATTTAGATATAGTACAAAATTCACTTCAGTCATTTGTGTTTCATTGAGACCATAGATGAGAGAACAAGTACGATTGTTTCCCTTTTATAGAAAGCAGTACATTGATTTATACCGCACATGCCGGTTTCTGACATACCGCCTTCAGCGTAAGTTAAGGAGTTATTGGTTACCCCAGACTTGCTCTCACTGTGGTAGACTCCGAGTCGCAAGTGCAGAATCAGAAAAGAATGATGGGGAAGCTTTTTTAAAAATTTTGAAAACTTTTCTTTTTTAATTGTTTTTACACATGAAAAATCACTATTTAATTTATAATTATCTTTCAATTTGTGGTCTATTTTAAATTATAAACATTTTAAAAGTAAAACATCAAAATAATATTTTTATTCTTTGTACCAGAACTAACTTTTCCATTAGACATAGTTTCAGTATAAACAAAGTATGGCCATCTAAAATATTAAATTCAAAAACACATTCCTTATTCGTAGTAGAAGAATAAATTCGCAAATAACGTATTATATTGAATCATATATTTTTAAATATTGCATGTTTTCAAAGGGGACACAGCCCCAAGTACCCTGTACGGTCCACCCTTCCTTCGTGTCCCGGCAGGCGTCGGTCGTTGGATAGCGCAAAGATGGCGCCTGCTACCCGGAATCGCATCTCCTTTTCATCTCGTTTATTTTCCCTCCAGGCGTCGTAAAGCTCCTCGCCAGGAATTTTCATGGCTCCCAAGCAGCAGAGCCGGATTTCTAGGGGGCGAGTGGAGAAGACCTGCCGTAAACTGCCTTGTTCCCACCTATGTAAATCCAGCTTCAATAAAGTAGGCGCGCTATGAAGTAAAGAATGGATATATGAAACTCAATATGTTTCTTTGGAAAATTAATCTTGGTATACCCGTACAAGAGTGTCAGCACATTAAACGTATATTTGACAAGAGTTTGTATGTTTAAATTAAATCTATTAAACAATTTATTATAATAAAAGCAGTTTTAATTTCGTTCGGTTTGTTCACATTACAAAGCAATGTGACAGAACTTTGTTTATGTAATGTAGTAATACACCATTGCTGTACGGCGAATTCGACTCAAAAGCATCCTCTTTCGAAGTCACAGCCATTCTAACCATTATTTACTTTCACAATCCAACTAGCTACGTAAACGCTGTCAAAACCAAATATTTTATAAATAAAGTTAATAAATTCAATTTGTTCTACTCTAAAACGGAATATTAATAAGTAAGACCCCAGAAATCTGAATAGAAGAGAAAACTCAATATGTGGTATGCAAACGAAGAATTTGAAATGTAGATGACAGATTGGCAGATTGGATAAAGACACAAAGACATCACTAGACTGTTTAGTAGTTTACCTAATAAGTTGCCAATTTGCCAGGACGGGAAACAAATGAACGATGGTAGTGTGATGGTATTGCCAGAGATAGTGATGAAGCCGTGTGCAAATGAGCTAACTGTAAACGAACGCACTGACCAATTGAGCGCATGGACATAACCAGCAGTAATGTTGCCAGCAGTCGACAAGTATTAGCTGTCAATGCGCTCCCTTCTTATAGTAATCTCTCTCTCTCTCTTTAAATCTCTCTCCCTCTCTCTTTAAATCTCTCTCCCTCTCTCTTTAAATCTCTCTCCCTCTCTCTTTAAATCTCTCTCCCTCTCTCTTTAAATCTCTCTCCCTCTCTCTTTAAATCTCTCTCCCTCTCTCTTTAAATCTCTCTCCCTCTCTCTTTAAATCTCTCTCCCTCTCTCTTTAAATCTCTCTCCCTCTCTCTTTAAATCTCTCTCCCTCTCTCTTTAAATCTCTCTCCCTCTCTCTTTAAATCTCTCTCCCTCTCTCTTTAAATCTCTCTCCCTCTCTCTTTAAATCTCTCTCCCTCTCTCTTTAAATCTCTCTCCCTCTCTCTTTAAATCTCTCTCCCTCTCTCTTTAAATCTCTCTCCCTCTCTCTTTAAATCTCTCTCCCTCTCTCTTTAAATCTCTCTCCCTCTCTCTTTAAATCTCTCTCCCTCTCTCTTTAAATCTCTCTCCCTCTCTCTTTAAATCTCTCTCCCTCTCTCTTTAAATCTCTCTCCCTCTTAAAATCTTCCCCCCTTTCCTCGCACCCGCTCCCCTTCCACCCTCTCCCTGTCTCTCTTGTTCTCTCCTGTCTATTCCTTCCTGTCTCCGCCACCCCGTCCTTCCCACGCGAAACGCTCATCGCCGGCCTGTTGTGCGGGCGGCTTCGCGCCACGCGACTGCGCGGCGCAGGCCCCCACCAACGCCGCCAGCACGTGGGGGGGTGACGTCACGACGCGTGGCACACATTCGGCGGCGGCGGCGGCGGCGGCGCGCGAGGTCGCTGCCCTGACCTGCCGAACGCCGCGCGCGTTGGCCGCACAGCCCCCCTACGCGCATGCGCTGACCGCGGATGCGCGCGCCGCGAAGCTGTGGCCGCGCAGAGGTACACCTTGCGACTGGGGTCCCCCAGGGCCGCCCCGCGGAGCGACGCCGGTTTGACGCGGATGGCGTGCACCGCGGTTGGGGTAGCTCGGGGCGACAGCTGTTCCAACTGCAGCGCCTCTGCCCGAGAGGCCGCAGATTTCCAACTCTTGACGGTAGACTCTACAGAAGTACACCGCCTGGGGTAGCTCCGGGCAACAGCTGTTCCCACTGCATCGTCTATGTTCAGGAGACCGCGTATTTCTAAGTCTGGACGATAGACTTTGAAGACGTACATCGGCTGGGTAGCTCGGGGCAACAGCTGTTCCCACTGCAACGCCTCTACCCGGGAAACCGCAGACTTCCGAGTCTCGAAGGTACGAGACTTTGAAGACGTACACCGGTTGGCTAGCTTGGGGCAACAGCTGTTCCCATTGCAGCGACTATGTCCGTGAAGCCGCAGATTTCTAAGTTTCGACGATAGACTCCGGAGATGTACACCGGCTGGGGTAGCTCGGGGCAACAGCTGATCCAACTGCAGCATCTATGTTCAGGAGACCGCAGATTTCTAAGTCTCGAAGGTAGTCTTTGAAGAAGTACACCGCCTAGGATAGCTCGGGGCAACAGCTGTCTCTGCCCGAAAGGAATCCAGCCGATGGCGCCTTTTCAACACTAACTAGACAGCTAGGTCAACTTCAGCCGCTGCCTGGAGGAGAATTCTAGAGGCCGGTTGCTCCGGTCGACACTTTTTCGAATTTTCTCTAAACGGTTAGCTTTACACTTCAGATTGACTTCTGAGTACCTGTTGGAAAAGCTGGTCACCACATGCTGAATTTGTGCGAATAGCAGTAGGTTTTTCTGGAAGTTTCCGATTCTGTGTCATAGGACTTCGCTCATCTGCTTCGTTTCATGTGTTTTCTCTGCCCCCCTAAGCTAACGAAGTACATTTTTTTTAAGACGTGGAATGTTGGAAAATGTCCAAAATACAACGACCCAAAAGCTTCAATCATTTTAAATTTATGGGGGAGGCATAAATTTAAAATTATCGATGCTTTTGGGTCGTTGTATTTTGGATATTTTCCAACATCCATTTAAAAAAAAAATTGAACTTCGTTATTTCGAAACATCGATGTTCATTGTCGAAGTCGCATCCCTGGCTCAGCCCCGCGCAACGACGCCCAGCTCGCCCTACCCCGCCCGCACATCGCAGCCGCGGCGCGGGCGGCGCGCTTTGTGTTGTGCGCGGTTGCGTAACCCGGTGGGGCGCGGTGCGGCACGCATCGCCACGCATTCCGCGGCACTTTACAGAGTGTGTCACACGCCACGCCGCTACCAGCCTCACACGACAACCCCACGCGCGCACGGCGATTTACGACGCAGGGAGCTTAAGGCGTTCCGGGAAATATGCGCGCTTACCTTTTATTAGGATCTGAGTTTCCTTGTTCAGGAACGCTCTTGATGCTATTGTTGCAAATCGGAGATGGCATCCGCAATGCACTAGCAATGCACACAGTGGACTCTCCTCCTTGGGCGTAGAAAAATACGTATTCCCCCCCCCCTAAAAAAATAAAGTAATGAAATACTTCATTTTATAACTCAATGACGATAATAATAATAATAATAATAATAATAATAATAATAATAATAATAATAATAATAATAAAAATAATAATATCTCTATTTTTTGTTTCCTGACACGGGTGATAAGGCCTTATCTTTCTCTCCGACCATTTTAATGAATTTGAATTTACATACTTACCAATAAGTTGTTCGGGCTTAAATAATGTTTTCTCACATTTCACGTTTAATAGGAAACTTTAATATGTTATTACTACGAAATGAAGTGCGCATACTATATTAGGTTATTTAAATATTTATATAATTCAAGAGATAACATACAGTAGGTAACCTTTACCGGTTTTTTTTCGTAGTAAAAAGTTGCCTTCTGCACTAAGCTTCTCGTCCTAGCACGGTCCAGGAGTGCGTGAGATCAGAGTAATCAATGCAACAGCGTTCCCAAGAAGCTGCGGCGGCGAGCGACGGGTGAGAGGAGCGCCGCGCCGCCCCGTCCTCCCCCTTCCCCACTTGGCACTGCTGCCACACGCGCGCACGCGACTCCTCGCCCAGACACGCCCGGCGCATACCACGTAACCACCCATCGCCCTGCTCCGCCTCGCCCCGCTCTCTCCCACCCCGCCCCGCTCCACCCCGCCCCGCTCCACTCCGTCCCGCTCCACTCCGTCCCGCTCCACTCCGCCCCGCTCTGCCCTCTCTTCGTCCCGCCCCGTCCTGACCCGTCGCGCTCCGTCCCGCTCTGTCCCGCCCCGTCCCGCACCATTACGCACGCCACGCGGGCCGCCACCACCGCGCCCAGCTTCGTCTCAGTCGTCTCACCTCGTCTCTTCCGCCCTCGTCTCGTACCCGGCATTATTTCGCATGACACGCGTGCCACCAATACCCCGCCCTGCTTCGTCTTAGGCGTTTTGCCTCATCTCTTCCCTCCTCGTCTCGTATCCTCCGTCACGCACCATTTCGCATGACACGCGTGCCGCCGTCTGTCCGCCCCGTTTCGTCCCAGGGTCTCGCCTCATCTCTTCCCTCCTCGTCTGGTATCCCCCGTCCCGCATCATTTCGCATGGCACGCGTGCAGCCGTCACCCCGCCTCGCTTCGTCCCGGACTCCTCGCCTCGTACCGCCGCGACCGGCCCTGTCTCGCGCCGCCTCGCACAGCGCGCGTGCCAATATAACTCTGCCCCGCTTTGTCCGAGCCTCCACGCCTCGCCCCGCCCCACCCCGTCCCGTATTGCATGGCCCGCGTGCCACCGTCACTTCGTCCCTGGCTCGTCACCTCGCACTGCCCCCTTCTCGCCCCGCACGCGTGCCGCTGGCGCCTCCGCCGCACGCGCACGCCTCTGTCTGCGTGCGAGCACCGCCACCTCCGCCTCCGTAATAAGGCAGCTCCCCACATGCGGCACTCGGCGAATAGCGGACAACTACTTCGAGCGATAGTTTTCCATCGGAGTTTTAATCAATACCTGGCGATAGCTGCCACAAGAACCTTAACAAACGGGCCACGGACTGCGCGCGATCTTTCCTTCCTCTTCCTCCTCTTACTTACATACACACTTAAATTCTCTACTCTACCACTCATGTCGAGAGACCGGGTGGTAGATACCTGCTTGGGGAAACCCCGTCGTGACAGGTCGACGCCGGATCTCACCATCTAGCGGGGGAAGAACACCGACACTTCCTGCGCTAAGACATGCACTACACTTACGGGGCTAATGACCTCAGTAGTTGACGCGTCCGAAAAAAATAAATATAAATTCCCGGATAGCCGAGAATTTATGAATTCGAGCCGCGGAAGCTTACGTGTACGTATAAAAAAAACAAGTAATCAATCATTTCATAAACGAAGAGCTTAGGTGCTTTCGTCTCGCCATCATCTTTCGGACATCTCTCCGGCGCTCTCCCCGCGCGTCTAGAGAGCGAACGCCTCCGGGACGAGGCCGAGCTTCTCTTGCAGGCTCTTGCTTCGCTTGTGAGTCGCAAAGGCATTGCGCGCCAGGTTCGCGACGCAAACGGGCGGAGCGTACTGCGAGGACGTGCCGTGCGCAGCGCTGTAAGCGGGCTTCGATCAGACAAAACTCGCCGCAACGGATCGGCAACAACCCAGGCGACAATGGTACGGAGATAATGAGAACAAGGAAAATCGAGGAGGGCACGAGGGAGACGCCGGAGACAGAGGCAAAACCGATAACGCCAACTTACCGAAAAAATAAAAACGCGGCAAATACGACAGCAACAACAATAACAAAAAGTGACATGTAACATATACATAAATATATTTCTCTTCGCTGTGTTATTTTTTCTAGCATTCTCTTTCTTTCACTTTATTTATGTTCTTTTTCTCTTTATATTCTTTTTCTATTTCAAATTTTCTGGGAAATATACGTCATCTAGAGTTTTAATGCTTGCATATTAGTTATAGTACCACTGAAGGTTCTTCTTTTCAAATAAGTTTTGACTACTAAGTATTATATAAATCGTTACCGATACACAGCTAAATCAGCAATGTTTCAAACGTTTTCCAAGTAGTTATAACGTCTGGCTACGTAATGGCTTTGGTTGTATGTTAAAAATTACAAATTCATACAGTTAATACATTGATTTTCCGAGAAAAAAATTAAAACATTTTTGGCACTTGGCTGACACAATTTCTGGCACCATCTTGACGTTTGACATGGGCAAACTGCAGGCGATTAAGACTGCTCCGCGTGACCACACGTTTTTGAAATACCCTTTGTCGTGCGGTGGCGGCCAGAGCCCTCTACGCTCTCCATGGCACGAACAACGTGCGTTTAACTCAGAAACGGATAAAATTTCGTAAGCTGAAACCATGATTGGGTCGAAACCCGTTGGCATCCCTCTGCAGAAAACGTGAACGTCAGGTGAAACATGTGTCTCAGAGTATCGAGGAGCGTGGTGGCGGCGGCGGCGGCGACGACGGCGATGTCTGCGAGTGAAAGGACAACTAATCCGGCGCCGTCCCAACCCGTCCAGCGTCGCGGGCGGCGCGGCGGAGCGCGCCCCGGGGGAACAAAAGCCGAGCGCAGCCAGGGCCTTCTGGGAACCGCCGGCGATCGCTACCTGCACCCGTTACCCGACGCCGCGCTCGCGCCGTTCCGTTCACAGTGGCGTTGCGAAGCTGCTGCTCGCTTGGCGCTGACGGCTCGGCAACTGCTTGGCAAGCGTTCAAATTTTCTCTTTGGGCTTTACAGTCGTTTTCAAGGTGCAAATGCTAATCCGGATTAAAGGCGTTGAATAGGGGTTTCAGAAACACTAGATGTATTTGACGCATCTAGTGTGAAGATGCATTCTAGCATAAATATGCATTTAAGGACAGATTCGGGGAAAATTGAGAGAGAAAAGACTACCCATAAAAGAAAGGCAAGTTACTGCAATGGTCTTTGTAGTAACGAGAGATTAAATTTTATTTTTATTTTTTTGTATATTTTCTGTAATTCTAGCGGTCAGTTGCCTTGTGCGCCAGAGAACACCGCCACCTCCTGGCTCTATCGTGCACTGCAGTCACGAGGGTAATGATCAAAATAGTTGGCGTACCCTTTTACAAATACGTCGTCGAAATAAGTGAGGATATGATTTGCTATCTGAAATAATGTAAAGATTTCATAGCGACCTCTCTCAAGTAATTACAAAATACAAATTGATTAACAGCTCTGAATTCATTTTACGCCAATTCCACATGACAGTCAAAATAGGGTATTATGTCCTTTCTCTCTCTCAAAATTGGTATTATCACCTTTTCTTGAACCCCGGAATATCTACCCCAACTCCTTTCCCAACATTAGTAGAATTAAGAATAAATTATAGCAACGGTGTTTTAGACAACATGTGGTAACGAGAAATGTTCGCTCCTGTGTATTAGAAACTATTTTGCACGACAAAATGAATTACAAATTTGACGTAAAATTCCTTTAGACAAAATAACTAAACTCCCCGCTCCTCTCGCATCTAGCGAAGCCAGGCCGTCGAGGGCGGTGAGTCGCAGGCGCCGTGGGCGTGTGAGGCGTGGGCGGCGCGACGCCAAAGAGAAGCCCACGAGGGCGAAGGCGCGAAGGACGTGCTGCGTCAGCGCGGGCGAAGCGCTTCGATCCGGTTGCCGGCGGCGGGAGACGAAGCGGACCTTCACCCTCCGCCGCCCCCGCCAACATCACCGCCGCGTTGTTCGACACCGCCTCCGCCTTCGTCTCTACCTCCGCCTCTGTCTCCGCCCCCGCCCTCGCACCGCCACTGTACCCGCCCCGCCCGGCCCCCGCCCCCACCTCCACCTTTGCCTTCGCTTCCGCCTCCGCCTTCGTCTCCACCTCCGTCTCCGCCCCGCCCCGCCCCACCTGGCCCCGGCCCCGTCTCCACCTTTGCCTTTGCCTTCGCCTCCGCCGCCGCCACCGCCGCAGCCTCCGACTCCGCCTCTTCGTCCGCCTCCGACTCCAACTCCACCTCCGCCTTCGTCACCACCTCTGCCTCCGCCTCCGCCCCGCCTTCGCCTTCTTCTCCACCTCCGCCTCTGCCTACGTATCCGCCCCCGCCCCCGCCTCGCCCCAGCCCCGCCCCGTCAACGCCACCACCCCCACCTCCACCTCCACCCCGACTTCCACCCCCATCTCCACTGGACCTCCACCTCTGCCTTCGCCTTCATCCTCGCCTCCGCCCCCGCCGCCGCCACCAGCAACTGCCGCGGCCTCCGCCTCCGCCACCACCTGCGCCACCGCTGCCAACGCCTCCGCCCCGCTGTCCACCGCCGCCGTCGCTGCTCTCGCCACCGCCAATACAACGGCAATTTGTGGTCCTGTTGGCGCTTCAGTAAGAACTGCCGTCTTGGGGCAACACCACAATCATTACTGCCTCCGCCACCGCCTCCATACTCCCACCACCACCACCACCACCACTAACACCACTACCTCCACTACCACCAGTGCTAACACCACCACCGCTAACACCACCACCGCTAACACCACCACCGCTAACACCACCACCGCTAACACCACCACTGCTAACACCACCACTGCTAACACCACCAGCGCTAACACCACCACACCACTAACACCACCACACCACTAACACCACCACACCACTAACACCACCACACCACTAACACCACCACACCACTAACACCACCACACCACTAACACCACCACACCACTAACACCACCACACTACTAACACCACCACACTACTAACACCACCACACCACTAACATCACCACACCACTAACATCACCACACCACTAACATCACCACACCACTAACATCACCACACCACTAACACCACCACACCACTAACACCACCACACCACTAACACCACCACACCACTAACACCACCACACCACTAACACCACCACACCACTAACACCACCACACTACTAACACCACCACACCACTAACATCACCACACCACTAACATCACCACACCACTAACACCACCACACCACTAACACCACCTCACCACTAACACCACCTCACCACTAACACCACCACACCACTAACACCACCACACCACCACTAACACCACTAGCATAATAATTGGTTTTAAGGGATAAAAAATCTATTAACGATTCATTAACAGTCGCTAGAGTTATCAATCATTTTTAATGTTCCCTTCCTACTCTATGTCTACCTTCGCTTCCAGCACCACAAGCCCAGCCGCCACCGCCACCGCCACCGCCACCGCCACCGCCACCGCCGCCGCCGCCGCCGCCGCCGCCGCCTCGGCGTCCTTCCCGCGAGCCGCGTTGCACAACTCCCGCGCTCCCAGCGCCGCCGCCGCCGCCGCCGCCGCCGCCGCCGCCTCCGCCTCCGCTTTGTCTCCGCATCCGGGCGCCGCGCCGCGCCGCGCCTCGCGCTGCTCCAGACGCCCTCCACCCTCCGCCCACCCGCGAATTTCAGTTCGGTGCACAGGCGGCGGCCTCACGAAACGGGCATTTAGCGCACTCTTAACGGCCGCTACCGTGACCACTGAAGCAAGGCAGGGACAATTGAACTTACTCCATATTTTTCCCTAAGGGGCAATTAATATTTTTTTTATCTCCAATTTATGGTGAGGGTTTTAAGTCCACAAGTACGGAAGTTATATATTTTTTGAAATTGTCAAAGTGGAGCGTTACAGGGGGTCTATACGAACAATAGACAAGAAGAACGATTACTAATAAGAGGATAATCGCAATGATTGGGGTACCATTCGGGTACATTGAGGCACCTCCAGCGTGGAAAGGATGGCTAGAAACCAAGGAATGGGCGTGAATGCAACCAACCTGTAGAAACGAACATTCAGCGACTTCTCGATTGAGTTATTTAGATGATAGCGAAAATCCGTCACTCGCCAGGATCAAAGAACCTGTTGTTCTTTTTAAAACGATTACATGCTGTTCAATCTGACACCGATTCGTGTAGAAAGACGTTGTTCATAATTAAAACGCACTGAAAAGAAACGGAACGGAAAGATTCCACAAAGTAACATACATGTTAGTCGTTACAGGCTTCTCCCTTCAATTCGAAATTCTCAGCACGTGTACTAACAGGTATTTACAATGATATGCTCCAATTAGTGACAGAATTTGGTGTCTAATTCGGCGCTCTGCCAAAAATATGAATACTTTCTCAAAGTTAGCACGTGTTATAATATTGGTTACACTTATTTACTTCCATTTAAATCCTATTAAAGGATTGTCATGCGACATGAAATTGAAAGTCTAAAATGTCTTATTAGGGCAGCTATAGTTATAAAAGTTCTACTCATCTTCAGTGTATTGTGACACGGACGGGCATAATTCTCGAGTCTTTCGCTCACCAAACAATGAGGCCGCGATTGAGTTTTGTAAAGAAGCACAGAGAAGCCGCTCGTCTCTCTTGCGTGTGCTAGCGCCAGCCGGTGCGAACCAGCTCATGCGCAGTGAGGGACGCGGGCAACCTGATTGCTAGCGTACTTTCTCTTTGACGGCACAGAGGCCACAGTAGCTGCGCGCGAATCCCACCCAAAGCACTCTCTTCCGAGCGCTTGTTTGGAAAAGAGAAAATACAATTGAGTAAACAACTTGCCAACATCTCTAAACAGAGTTGTTGACAAGGGGACGCGACTCCTTTGCATAATGCCTGAAGTATGGAATACTCCTGTTTATAATTCCACCACGAGTGTCGAGAAAATGTTATTTTCACAATAAATCCCTAACGTTTTTCCACAGAAAAGTAAAACGATAGTTTTCAGATTTTTTATGAGAAATGAGGCATTCAAAACATATTCGAATTATATAATTACTTTTGAAATGCATAACCATCAATACTTTGTTTACCTTATTGATAGAATCTTGTAGGGCATGCGTTATTACCCCCGATTTTGTGTAGAAATCAATCGGCCAAACGAATAGACAAAACCGTGAACAGCGGCTCGAGAACATTCATAAAAGCCTGCTAGCGTTTCTGAGTCTTTATTATCTTTTCTTGTGACTGGTTGAATGCAAAGACGTATTCCAACACGTCTCCTTTCAGGTAGCTACCGGCAGTTGGCTCGCGGTGACGTCATCATCCATATTTTTCTCGTACTTCAACTCGTGTAAGAGATCCCTCTCTCTTCCTTGTAACGACGAAGTCTGTTGATTCTAAAGATCAGCGATTTTTTTCGGAGTGTCAAGTGTGTTACGAAAAAGCAACAAACCGGGATGCGGAAGTCTCCGTGAATGAGCGGGTGGGATTTTCCACTCAAGGCGTCCTCTAAGTCGTCGAAACCGTTACTTTTCGAGGATCCCCGAGAGTCCTCGTGAGGATGTACAGTGATTCAGTGGCCTCACGCAAATATAGTCTCGCATACATTGTCCGTTGTGGAGATAGTATGTATTTATGCTTTTCGCCTTCGTTTCCAGTGAATGCAATGGCGATGGTTAAGTGGCGCGTCGGACAGGTAGGTCAGTAGCCCGATGGCCTACAATGCCGGAACGAAATCAACGAAATGTTATGAATGTTATGGAGGTCATAGAAGTAAGAGGTTGCTGCGAGATATGAGGAGAAATTATTCGAGTTTTCATTAACGTAATTGATAAATATTAGTATTTACTAGGCCGTCCGGGTGACGCCGCGTCCATGGCGAAGGTGCCGACGTTTCGGTCGCCATTCTGCGACCTTCCTCAGGGCGTAATGCTCGGTATCTTACGATCAAAATGAAAATTCTAGATCAGAAATACATGTTGTTCTTAAAATTATTTTGATGATGAAATGAACATTGATTACTGTGTTATTTTAAGTCAGTCACAGTGAAGATCAGAATTCAAAAATCTCTCTGTCACATGTCAATGTCTCGTTGACCCCCATGGCCTTCAGCTACACCCTCGCACCTCGCTGTATCTCATTTCATCCTTCCTGCCATGCGGAGACGTACGTGCAGCAAATGCCAAAGGAATGATAATTGAAAGCTCGTGAGGTATATCACTAAACAAAGGCAACAGCGATTGATGTTCGTTGCGTAAAGCAGTTCAGGACGAAGGACAGACATTTCAAACTTCAAATGACAATGGGATTAAAAAAACACCACACAGTATGTAGAACAATGATTATCTGAAGGCTAGTCATCCGACATTTTAGTGAACCGAAAACATTCCACCAGAAATTTAATTGGATATTGTTGTTTTTGTTTTGCTTAATGGTATAGAATGTTTACATTACTATATTAACGTTATCTAATGTAAGGCATATCCAATATTTTGTTATGCAGTAGTGTGCAAAGAAATTTTATAGTTTTCATGTTGCTCCTAAAGCCCTGCAATGCTCTGTCAACTTATTTTCACGTACGAAAAATCAGTTATCGGAACACTCCTAAACTGCAATTGCTTCGAACACTCGGCGAGCTACCGCATTTCACATTATTTCTCACCTTCCTTTTCTTCCTCTCCTTCTTCTTCTTGTGTTGGAGTGGACAAGGAACAAACAAAAGTATCGTGCTATCGAAAGTAACTATTGTGCTATCGTAGAGAAGTCGTGACCTGCCGTTTGTCGGGGCTGCGGCGCCGCTGGCCGCGTGCGTGTGCCGTGTCCGAGCCGCGTGTTGCGTGCGGCGCCGTGAGCGACGGGTGTCCTTCGTCGCCTCCCCCGCCCCCTCCTTTCCCGCTGGTCACCAACCCGACCGCCGGTTCCCCATTGTTCAAACCGCCGGCTGCTTAATCAGTGGAGCCATTTTCAACGCGATTGCTTGTCCCGTTTCGTTGGTTTTCATGTCAACGCGACTGCGCTTTTTCATAAACATTACCTCACTTCTACAAAGAAACTCAAATTGGCCGTCAATATCCCGTCGCCTATTCCGCGCTGACGGAACAATGTAGAAAGAATAGATTTACAACCTGTACAAGTCAAGCTGTGTGCGGCATTATAGTGTGTCGTGCCCTTCAGTGTCCTCAGGCAAAGTCCCGCTCTTGGTTGCATTCGAGCGAGATACCTCTCCCCTACACGACCCCTACAGCTCGAACGCAGACACAAGAGAAGGAAGGCTCTTAGCATGCGCCGTAAAGCCACCTTCGCATACTATCGCTGTTCAGAAAACATCGGGTAGCATAATATCAGCTAAGGTTTGTAATTCCCGAAAATCCGATTTGGCTGCATTAGTAATTTGTTATATTGGGTTTCATGTGTGCTATCTCACACGAACTGTAAATGAAATGTATTTGGGCCTAGGTTACCTATCAAACAGATAGCATGTCCATGTTTTTGAGCCAACGTTCGTTGCCTCCCTCATCTGCGACGTCAGCTATTTGCTCAGATTGTTCGCGCAGTCTTCAACCGTCACTAGCCAAACTTGCAAGCCTCGCTTGAATTGATTGATTAGAGATTCCGGGCGCATCAACTTAGAATGTCAATACCGTAAGTATAGTGCATGTTTCCTTTTGGAAGGTGGCGGTAATTTTCCCCGCTGACTGATGAGATCCTTCGCCTAGGTATCTCCCACCAGCGGGCCACCGCCCCAGATGGGAAAAGCTCTAAGCTGCCGACATGTGGGGTACGTGTCGACATAATAGGAGAAGGAAGGGGAAGGAAAGATCGCGCGCGGTCCGTGGCCCGTGTCTTACGGTACTGCTCCGACATTCTCCTGGTATTAATCGGATATACCATGGAAAACTACCTTTCAGAGCATTCGGTCGCTAGATTTCTCCACGTGACAGCGGCTGAACTCGACCTAGCTGTCTAGCTAGCGTCGGAAATCCTGTCACTGTCGGGACGCGAACCCCAGGTCCTCTTGGCCAGAGGCACTGCAATGACATCAGTAGATCAAGCCTCGCTTGAAGGTGTAGAGCCGCTCGCGGCGTGTTCCGCCGGCGCAGATGAGCGCGTGCTGCAGCGGCGCGGCGCGCGCAGATAACTGCGCGGTGCGTGACCCCGGGCTGCGCGCGAGCGCAGCCGGAAGCGGACCCGCTCGCACGCACTCACGCACGTTGGCGCGTGGCGGTGGCCTCGACCCGTGCGGTGCGGTGCAGCGCGGCGCGGGGCGGCACGACAGCCGTGAGTCAGGCGGGCGTCGCGCTGCCGCGTTCTCTCGGAAGCCCCGCAACATGACGCCACCGGGCGAGACGCGCCGTCTGCCGGGACAAATTTCCAGAATCCGATTACCTACCTCCCCAAAAGGGATACGTCGATTGTATGATCGTGTACCCACTGCATCCCGCTGGAAACTTGGCCTAAACCGCACCCCCAAACGGCATAGCCCGACTGCATTCCATTCTGAGTTCCGCGTTAGAATGAGGATTGATTTCTACGGCTACGATTTAAAAAAATGAAAATAGAACTTCAACGCGACGAAGCGACGAAGGGTGAAAAATAAATAAAATAAACTTTTCGTCAATTAAGAAGCCGAAGTTATATTTTTTTAAATTAGAGAAGCAGAATCAAAATTTCGGCCGAGATCGCTAAGGCAGTAGTTCCGTAGCAATCTCGGACCGAAGGGACGCGGGTTCGAGGCCCGCCTCGGGTATGGTTGTATTTTGATCGTCCTTTCACCTCTTATGATCATCTTATCGGGTCATCCTCATAGTTACCATACCGTTACAAGCTATAGTAATCGCTAATGACCTCGAAGTTGATGCGACCTTATATAACTAAAAAGAAACAACAACAAATTTTCGTTAATTGTGGTCACTAATCTATTTATAAAAACATCGATGGTATTGGGTCAATGTTTTATGAACATCAACGTTTTAATTTTGAGCATAGAGATTTATTAACATCGATGTTCTTCGATGGCGGTGTCGCATTTGTACCGTATTCTCCACAGTTCGAACTGAGCTCGTCTGCTCTTGCGCCCGGCGCGCAGCTGCTCTCGGGACAAGTCTCGCGGCGGGCGCTGGAGACGCCAAGGAGGCCGGGTTCACAACCGCGCGCCGTCCAAGGCCGCCCTCTCCGCCTCCAGGTGGCGAATCCTGAGGACGGCGGCCCGAAAGATAGCCCGTCCTCAGCGCGAGGACGCGCCGACCTCCGCGGGCTGGCGAGGCCTGCCGGAAGCGTCCAAGCGGCTTTTCGAAATCGCGCAAGGCCTCCGCGGGGCCGCCCAGGTCACGCTCTGGCACGCGTCTGAAGTGCACGACCCTGGTGCAGGTCTGAAGCCCGGACCAGTTTTCGTGCAGATTCTCTCTCATACAGTTTCTGTACAGAAACATCAAGATCCCAAATTGGGAATACAAAAGCCACAAGTCATGCATACACGGTCTGTATGTTTTCTGCATGAATTATGTATGAATCGCCACAAGTCGCCGCTAGGGGTGTACCAAGTAACAACTGAATGGCGCCGTCCGAATTCTTTCAGTAGCGCGGTATTTCTGTACGTGCATTAGGCTGCGTGATTTTTTTTAAAGTATTAATTAACAATGACGAGCTTAGAAAAGAAAAATAGACAGACAGGAATAGGGAAGGAGGTAGTTTATCACAACATCATGTCAGACAAACGCACCTTGTCATACCTAACCTCAAAATTGAAATGATCGATTACTGTCACAGTAAAGTAAACAAGTAACCGTCAGGAATACAAATAACTGTCGGGTAAATAAATCCGTTAGTGAACCATTTAGCCGCCAGAAGCGCTTGAGTCAAACAGTAAGCTTTCTACATGAAAAATTACGAACATGCTCAAACGTTTTTAAGACGAAATCGTGCAGTCTGGACTTATCCAATCGGAAGCTTCGATACGACTTAAATGTTTGGTATTCAAGCTCTCGTAGATTGGATAACCCGTTCAAACGACATTAGTCACTACCATTAACAAGGGTGCCGTCCCATCAAATCTACCACTATGGCTTTCGCGTCCCTCCTGTATACTCTGCAACACTGCGTTCTGGCGTCACGCAGGAAGCCGGGAAGCGGAACCCCCGGGGCCCTGAGGGCACTGGAGCGGCAGCTGCTGACTCAGGCGTCCGCCCTGCAGCTGCTGCACCTGTGCGCATCCGCAGTGGGCGGCGCCGCCCTTCGGCTGCGCGTGGGAGGGCGCGCGTGACTCACGCGTGAATCACCGCGCGGCGCGGGTCTCTTTCCGCACGCGGAAGGTGAACGCTCGAGTGCCCGACCGTGCGGCCACGCCGTGCTCGAAATACACGGACGAGTTCCTCCGGCGCACCGAGCTTTACTCGTTCTGCGCACCACCAGTTTGCGTCACGAACCACGTGAGGGCACTTCGTTTGAAAAGCCGGACTCGACGTTGGCCGCCATGTTGCATGGAGAGCGAGAAGTGTTGAGAAACTTTTTGATAGAGGTATAAAAGGACAATTTTCGACGATAACCGCCCAAAAACAACAAAAATGAAGGAGTACAAGATGCAATATTTAAAAGAAAGAATGGAGAAATGCTTGATAAATCTGTTTCAATGTGTTGTAACGAGGATATATTTTTGATATCTGGCTGCGTTTAAAATTCCCGCTAATATTGTGATGCAAACTGGTGTCTGAAGCTCATTGGCTCAAGTGATACGAAACTGCGCATGAGTGGTGTTGATTGCTGTAATGCAACGCTATACTTAAACTTCTTTTTGGTGAAGAAAAGTTCTCTATGTAACGCCATAAAAGGCTTTACCCTAGTTACATATAACTACATAAATACTTAATTATTTACCTTAATTAATTATACTTATTAATTTACATACGTATTTATAATATGTAGCGTATTTAACAAATTAATAATTACGATAAATCATGAAAAACTGAAAACTCTTGATTATTTAAGTAGCAGAATCGAGTACTCAAATTGTAATGTGTTTTTCATTATCCAGATAATAAATTACTTGAACAATAAAAGTAAATGATCTAAATTTCCAACGAAGAAAGGAAATGAGGGAAGGAAAGGAAGTCAAACAAGGAAAGCAAATCGCAGAAGGAAAACGAACAAATTGATCCTCAGAGCATTGAAACCGGCGAGCTGCAGCCACCCACGTGGGAGGCAGTCGGTCCATTGACGGCGCGTGGGAAGACGGCGTCGCGCGGCCGCGCTGGGCCGACCCTCGCGGTCCCTCGCACGTGACTCACTCCGCCCCCTCCCCTGCCCTCCCCCCTCCCTTCCCCTTCCCCTCTCCTCACGCCGTTCCGCCAGCAGCGCCACGTGAATCACTGCGAGGCGGCGGAGGCTGCGGCGGTCACGATTCGCGCCGGGTGAAGGCCCCTGCCAGACCGCCACGAAGGGAGGGAGGAAACATGTAGGAAGAGAAGGACGAGGCGAAGGAGCAGGCCGGGTGCGGAAGCGGACAAGGAAGACGCGGAGTTCAAGGAGGGAGCGGAAGAGGCAGTAGTGGCATAGAGGAAAGGAGATACCTCCTTTCTCTGTGGTGGTAGAGAAAGAGGAGGAATGATCGGAGAGGACGATTACAAGGAAGGGACCCGGTCACGTGTCCCTGAAGCGGAGTCGGAAAACGAAAGTACCCACGCGAAAGCCTCGAGATGCGAGTGACTCAATTGATGCACGAGACCAAGAAGTATAACCATCATACGAGAGCAGGGGGTCATTGTGTTTTCTCTTATTTATGTTCCCTCTTAATATCTCTTCTTTACTTTTTCATGTCATGGATAATCTTTATATTTTTAACTACCTGAAATTCGTATAAATCTTCTCAAACAGCTCGCTTCTGCCATCCTCCGGTTTTTCTTGGATTCTTCACGTACGGCATACTCTCATAAACTTATTTTATTTCTACGATTCTACATTATTTCGTAAACAGTTTCAAACGAACGACTATTCCTTTATGTGATACAATAACAATTAACTTTTAGAACTTTCTTTTGACATCTACATAGGATCCGCGTGAGCGCAAATTTGCCCACCGTGGCGATGAGTGTGGCGAGACGAAACGGCGCACCTCGGAGTAGACGCGGAAAGCAACAGTACTCGCACGCGCAAAGCGTCATTCACGTTGTTGATAAGTCGTGCAACGCACGACACACGCGTGCACACGACTCACCACAACATTGTACACAGGCATTCAAGGTAGTCCCTCATCGTTACAGCCGCGAAACGCCTTTTAGCCCTCCCTTTAAATATGGTTTTGTGCGTTTAGAAAACCACTTTTTATTTCTTAATAATAAATATTGTTAGTTAATTTATGTGTAGACGTGTAAGGTATAGATAAGAAATGAATATGTTATAAAATAAACTAAAAACGCAGAAAACACGATCGCGCAGACTTGCACTAATCGTAATTAAAGAACATGTCGTGGCAGTGTCAAATATACGACCGGTAAATGAAGCCCGCTGATATGTTCAGAAATAAATGTTTTTTCTGTGGAGATGACCGTATAGTTAATAGAAGCACAAGAAATACCGTTCTGGGTGTTCGGAATTGTCAAGCACAGGGGTCTCTGGATTATTATTTTGTCCACTGCAATATTAGAATGCTAACCACTGCTTCACTTGATCGTTGGGTGGAGGTTGGTCGCGCGAGCTCCATGGACAGGAGGGGGCTCGGATTCAACTGGCCTCGGACTGGCAGTTGTTCGGCGCCTGTAATACCTAATGGCTGATTTCCCGCGCGCTAAGTACGCGGGCGGGCGGCCGACGGTGGCCAGGCGACGACGGTGGGGGGCGCTTGAAAGGGCGCTGTGTGGACCGGGCGAAGTGTTCTGGAATCTTCTAGAGCCATTAAACCAAATAAAATGGTTTCATTGATAATCGTGAGAGAATGAATTTGAATAGTTATGAAAAAAAATGGGGACGTGGAGAAGAGCAGGAGCAAGTCATGGAGAATCAGATCGTGGGGTGATGTGAGTAGTACAGAGTTGTTTTTGGGGGCAGTGGGTCGGGTCGGGTCGGGTCGGGTCGGGTCGGGTGGGGTCGGGTCGGGTCGCGTGGGGTCGGGTCGCGTGGGGTCGGGTCGCGTTGGGTCGTGTGGGGTCGGGTCGCGTGGGGTCGGGTCGCGTCGGGTCGCATCGTGTCGCGTTTGGTCGCGTTTGGTCGCATCGTGTCGCGTTTGGTCGCATCGGGTCGCGTCGGGGCGCGTCGGGGCGCGTCGGGGCGCGTCGGGGCGCGTCGGGGCGCGTCGGGGCGCGTCGGGGCGCGTCGGGGCGCGTCGGGGCGCGTCGGGGCGCGTCGGGGCGCGTCGGGGCGCGTCGGGGCGCGTCGGGGCGCGTCGGGGCGCGTCGGGGCGCGTCGGGGCGCGTCGGGGCGCGTCGGGGCGCGTCGGGGCGCGTCGGGGCGCGTCGGGGCGCGTCGGGGCGCGTCGGGGCGCGTCGGGGCGCGTCGGGGCGCGTCGGGGCGCGTCGGGGCGCGTCGGGGCGCGTCGGGGCGCGTCGGGGCGCGTCGGGGCGCGTCGGGGCGCGTCGGGGCGCGTCGGGGCGCGTCGGGGCGCGTCGGGGCGCGTCGGGGCGCGTCGGGGCGCGTCGGGGCGCGTCGGGGCGCGTCGGGGCGCGTCGGGGCGCGTCGGGGCGCGTCGGGGCGCGTCGGGGCGCGTCGGGGCGCGTCGGGGCGCGTCGGGGCGCGTCGGGGCGCGTCGGGGCGCGTCGGGGCGCGTCGGGGCGCGTCGGGGCGCGTCGGGGCGCGTCGGGGCGCGTCGGGGCGCGTCGGGGCGCGTCGGGGCGCGTCGGGGCGCGTCGGGGCGCGTCGGGGCGCGTCGGGGCGCGTCGGGGCGCGTCGGGGCGCGTCGGGGCGCGTCGGGGCGCGTCGGGGCGCGTCGGGGCGCGTCGGGGCGCGTCGGGGCGCGTCGGGGCGCGTCGGGGCGCGTCGGGGCGCGTCGGGGCGCGTCGGGGCGCGTCGGGGCGCGTCGGGGCGCGTCGGGGCGCGTCGGGGCGCGTCGGGGCGCGTCGGGGCGCGTCGGGGCGCGTCGGGGCGCGTCGGGGCACGTCGGGGCGCGTCAGGTTGCGTAGGGACGAATCGAGTCGAATAAGAGATGCGTTGCGCGGTGGCCGGGTCGGGTCGGGTGGGTTTCGAATCGGGATGAATTCGGAACCATTCGGGTTCGATTCGCTTTCAATTCAGTTCAATTCCGCCCGAGTCGCATCTTGTCGGATCGGGACGAGTAGGGTCGAGTCGCTTCGGATCGGCGAGGGGCGGGCGAGCCGCTTGCAGCGACTGCAAGTGCCGCGGGCGCCGCAGGCAACTTACGTAAGGCGGCGCTGTCAACAGCGGGGAAAGCGACCGGCGACCGAGTGACCACGCGCTGGACGGGGGGGGGGGGCAAGGGGGGCGGACGGGAGGAGATCCGTTGCGCGCGCTGCCTTTGCGCTGGCTCTGCTTCTGGTGCGGTTCGCCCGCACGGCACGTTAGCACGCTCGGGTCCTGTTCGATACATGGCTAATGTTGACATTAATCAGCCGATGAAAGATGGTACACATATTAGTTCGCTTCCAACTGTCGAGTTTTTAATTGTATTTGTTGCGGGTATAAATTTCCAGAAGGTAATTTATAGCGACTAAAACGTAGCAGAGGAGTTACCAAATGTCGATCAAATGAAAATAAACGCTTTTGAAAGAAAAGTAAGAAAGTAATAGTAAACAAGATATATTAAAGGAACCCCATGAGAGTAACGAAATGAAACTAATAAACACGGAAACAACTAACCTCTTTCCATGATTATGTAAGAAATAAGTGGCACCATAATTGCAGGCTTGCGGCCGGTAGCTCCTCCGTTCACTCGCCATCTTAGACTAACTAATATTCAACTATTATTAAAAGCCATTCGGACCGTCCTCACATGTGCACGAATACGCCTGCACATATTAATACTTACGCACACATTTTGTACGTATTACGAAGTGACAGCCCAGAATGTTTCCAGAAACGTCTGACCGTATTACAAAATGGCCACGAGCGTGTCCTGTTCTACCGCCATTAAATCGGTACTGTTGAAGTAACTGCTCAAGGCACAGCCATTTATCTTCACCAAATTATATGGGCGGTTGCTTAAGTTCCTTAAGCAAGAGGGATGCAACATAGCTCAGTAAGTTTTTATTGGTGAATTTTTGGGCACAGGCCTTGAAACCAGCATTTATTATACACGTAGAATCGAAGTGGAAAAAAACCTAGAAAATACTGCTTCCCATTAATAATTTCATCCCACGCTCTGCTTGTTTCAGCTCTCCACATTCTCTTTTTTGTTCTATTCTTCTACTATTGCTTCTTGTTACGATGCAATTACTGAACGAAGGGTACTCGTATATCTTTCAGATCTAAAAAGCATCGCAAAGAGCGAGAAAAGAGATAAGATATTGTTGAAAATGGCCTAGTAAATTGTTTACTTCTATCTGAGATATGGAGAAGCTAAGACGTGAATATTCAATCTAAGATTCAGTGAAGATCAATCTAAGATGAAAACTCTTTCTCAATGAGGAAAGATAAAGACGTATTTGCAATGCGGTCAGATGCACGCAATGAATCCACCGTGAAGAAACAGACGTTCACAATCCGAGTACTTCCTTTCACGAGAGCGTCCTATCTGGGTGGAATCCTTGCGCGCGGGTTAATTGCAATTCCAAGGTCAAGAGAGGAAAACACAACGGCAACTACTACAAGTATATAGAATACGATCAATTGGATTGTGCAAAAAGGAGTGTTTAAGAATTTCCAGAAGTTTATTTTATGAAATTTACTTTATGTTTGTAAACACATAATAAGCGCCAGTTACTCGGCAAACAAAAGAAATTAAACTTGCCTGAATTTATAGCAATATGGAGAATGATTACGAGAATCCAGTGGTGTACGGTACTTATCTAATTTTTAGCAAAAAGTCGACTTAAAAAGCTTCTTCACGAGGTTCAAAGATGATATATTCGTTGTAAGTATTAGGTCGACCCGCTGTGCGCTGGCGGGCGGGCGGGACGATAGGAAAAAGAGCTCCGTGCGAGCGCGCATCCGCCATGAGCCTGTTGGGTGGGCGGGTGGGTGGGGGGAGTGAGGGGCGGGTTGAGAGGGGCCTTGACGCAACCCGCCGAACCAGAACGCAGTGCGGCGAGCGGTGCGGCGGCCGCCCCAAGAAGCTCCAACATCCCCTAAGCCCTTCGCGCTCTCATCGTTTTTATAGGCACATTCACAATGCGAACGTTAACATAAGTATAACCTACGTAAGGCGTAAACATGACGCGTAAACATTCGCGTTCAACAAACGCGTTGAAGTACTCGCAATGTCTAACATAAACGTAAGCAAAATAGGAGTTTCTATTGGCTAAAATAAGACAACTAGAATGTATTTTGAAATAACACATTCTTGTTTTCTAATGGTTGGATGTTTGAATTGATTTCGAGGTATCGACTGTGTCCAAGGCTCATTTGGCGTTAGCTCGTCCTTAATCCTTTTTCGATTTTCGATTTTCAGTTAACGTAGTGTGTTTGGTTCATTGCTTATGTCTTAAGCATAAGCACGGAAGCTTGAAGCTTGCAAGCTTTTAAGTTAACGTCTCACGTGTTACGCTTATGCGAAAGCATTGTCAATGAGTCCGCTTATACATGTAGTCCTTACTTCATTGTTAACGCCATGCTTATATTTATATTTACATAGTGAATGGGCCTTATGCCCTGAATACGAGACAAATACGCTCAGCTAGCGAGAGAGTGACTGAGTTAGCGAGTATTTACTGTTTCCGGGCGTGACAATTACCAAGGTCGTTCATCCCATAAGTGTAGTTCATGATATGTTCCGGGAGTAGTTATTTTCTCCTGCCGGATCGTGAGATCCGGGGCCGACCAACACGTCGGCTTACGTGATTTTCCACCTCCCGGTATTTTCCCCTGCGTGCCCTGCCTTAACCGCGACAAGTTAAAAAAAAACTCCCAACTAGTCTCCCGATACGTGTGTTAGTGAGGTGCATGAAATAGTGTGTACAAGAAGAGAAATAATAATAATAATAATAATAATAATAATAATAATAATAATAATAAGGAAGTGAAGATCGCGTTCGGTCATTGGTTTGTTTGTTAGGGGTACTGCGTTGACCTTCACTGAAATTGATCGGAGAAACCACGGAAAACTACGGGTCAGAAGAGCCATCCGCTACGATTCTCAGACAGAGGTTAAAATTCGATCCAGTTATGTGTCTCGTATCGAAAATCAGCCAATGTCGAAACTCAAATCCTAGGTCATTATCTGTCTGTGATAATGGTGTTGCTTCTAGTCTATCGTGGGTGCTCAGGCATCAGAAGAAAGCAAGCGGCTAGGGTGACAGATTGTCACTGTTTTTCTGGACAATTTCACGGAACGCGTTTCTTTGAATTCTTGTCACAAGCGGACACACTCGATATTGTTGCCGCTGCAACTTGCAGTGAAAGCAAGAAACAGTTTAATCCGTTTTCACGCCGTCAAAGGTTTCTCCTACTACGTAGGTAGAGTTGCAAGATTGTTAACTCAAACACAGAAGGGCTAGATTTGTCCGTTTTAAAAGAAACAGCATCTGAATGAATAAATATAAATAATTAATTATGAAAATTAAAACACTCAGCACTTTAGTTATCATTCGAAGTATAGAGTGCATTTGAACAATCTTAAAGCGTAGAGGTATATTTCAAATCATGGGCTCATTGATGGCTACCCTTTGTTTACACAAGTAATTAAAATGCGGCTGGTGGCATCCTGGAGCATTGTAATAGTTGCTACCAAAGCTGATACTTTGCGAGGTTTTGGTTTCTTTAGTTGAGGTTACTGCTTGATATGTAGGTTATATACCAAAATCACTACTGATCCATACGGGACAATATTGCAAATCACACATTCGTTCAGTACGTCTAATCTGGCATCACTTCTTGATTACGTTTCTGTATAGTAAATGTATCACATGATCACATCGCGAGGTTTGTTGTTCCTAAAACCCGGATGGAAATTGCTTCGTGTAAAACCAGCATCCTCGGAGCCCTTGAAGCATCTCGCGAGGAGCGTCTAATAAATCACAGGGCGGGAACTTGTACATTCGCGTCCACGTGACGCACGGCGCGGGCACGTGCATGCGCGCGTTTTCCTGGTGCGGTGCCGCGCCGGTGCGTCGAACCCGCCTCCACTAGGCAGGTGGGTCGGGTCGGGTCGGGTCGGGTGGCGGGGAAGTCCCGCGAGAGATCGCGCGGCGGCGGCGGCGGCGGCGGCGGAGGCGGCGGCGGCGGCACGAGGTCGCGGCGGGAAAAAGCGCGAATTCCTGCGCCGCCGCGCTGCCCCGACAAACCACCGCACGCGCGCGCGTTGCTTTCGGGGAACCCCCGGACTGAAACCGCGACTCGGATGAGATTTGGGGCACCGGATGTTGGTTAGGGCTCAGCCACCTCCTAATTAAACAAGCAAATAAATACGTAATCTCACAAATTATAAATAAAGGAAAAGAATAAACAATAAAAAAATTAAATTGGAGATTATTCGTCAACTTCTATATTCGCGTGGCAAACGAGAAGACGCTCTTGCGTTCTGCCTGGTGTTTCAGGTAATATGTTGTAGACTTGTCATTTCAAGTATCACTGATGTAGTCATTTTTTACATACGAAAGTGGCTTAATATTACACAGCGTACAGTACTGTTTTCAAATAATCGAATAGTTGTAAAATTAATTTACTTTGCGTAACCTCAAAAAATGTTGATCTGTACTAGTTACTACGTTTTCGTTTTTTAATACTGTGGATGAACATTGTCGATTCAATTAGCACGACTATATATCTAATATTTGTTTCAAAAGTTTTAAGACTCAGAAAATATTACGTAATTGTACGTATACGTATGATATACTAACTAATATTTGCGATCAAACAAATATACAACAAATCTCACAAAATATAATACATAGATGCATAATCTGTTCCTAATTTTTTTTAACGTCTCTAGGGAAAAAATATATGTTCAAGGACATGTTGTCCACCACTGATACAAGCACAATATTACATTTTACTCCGTTTGTAAGTTTGCTTTCATTTCTCGTGATGTTGCTCTTAGTAGAGTCCTTTGTTTTTGTTTTTTTATCTTTCCGTCTCATTTGCACGGAGACAAATGATTGCTCATAATACGCGACCTTCTGAACCTTCTGAAGCAAGCGCTGCTAAATCTTCTTTGTTGGAGTGTTGGTGCTACTGCTCTACCGAAGTTTCGGGCTGCCTATTATTACCGCGTCGTATAATTTGCGTAATGCCATGTGTAACGACCACCCGGGACGGTAGTGTCACCCATTCATTACGGGCCTTGCGTAACTTGACTCGGCAACGCAGACGATACCCTCTGCCGAAGCCAAATGCCTCCAGGAAGAGTTTCCGTCTTCTCGTTAGGAACATGACGTGTGGCCGTGAATCCTGTTTTTAGCTTCACATGATTTGCCAATTAGCTACCCACCGAAAAGTGCATTTCATTGGAAATTTGGGCACTTGTAGTCGAATTTGCAGCATTAAAAATACGTAGTTTGACCATTAATTTTTCTTCGCCATTTTGATAGCTAGAATGAGCCTGAATATGTAGACATTTTTCAGTTCGTTTTGATAACGGAATATATGTCATCCAGTACCATATTTCTAATTGATAGCACTGTTATTTTATATGACATTGCGCATGATTATTCGGAATGAAGTAAGGCGGTTTGTTGTGATTATAAGAGGTATATGTTTATACCCAATTACAGACTATGTATTATCACCACAAATTCAAGCAGGTTCAATTAAGGATAAACCACGGGTTCACAATAAATTATATACGCACCAAAATACGTTATTTACAATTCAGTGTGAATAGTCATGAAGAATCAAAATTCTTCTGTACCCTTCAACAACTCTCTTAACATTTTCATTATCTACGAAGTAGGAGTTATTGCATTTTATAGTGGGCGGGTCAGTTTGATTTTTTAATACACGCCTGGTTCTAGAATCTACCTTCAGAATTCTAGGTCGTATTAGCTACGCCATAATGGTGGAATAGACTTCATCTCGATCCCCCTGAGGCCAATTCTAATTTTGAAAGACAACAAACAATGCATTAACATAAGCGTCCACAAAATTGAGAGAAACATTGAAAAGAGAGGAATTAAATCAGCGCAATACTATTTTAGAAAATCCATCCTTAACTTTGTCTTATTGTGGGGGTCGAAAGTTGAAGTCGTAAAATGATTTAAGTCTCCAATTCCTATAAGTATCTGCTTGCCCTGCAAAATCGAAAATATTGTGTCTAAGAGAATAATTAAATATTCAAAAATAACGACGTTATTTGCATGATATTTTCACGTATTTCATTAAGTCGAATAGCACTAACGGTTTATAATTTTTATTGCATTTTAAGTGCACACGTGCAAACAAATAAATGTGTTTTTTGTACCAGAGATTTGAAATTACTTAAACCATAGAGTGATTACATATTGCTACTTAATTCGAAGGCGGACTTTTCCTTCCGCTACGAAGCAAAGCGAACTCCGATTCATGATCTGGGTCTAATGTCGACAGTGCGAAGGCGCTAATGGCCGCATTGCAGGAGCAACAGAGAAAGCGCGCACCCCGCATTGGCTCATGTTCTCTTTGCTGCTTCTGTAAGCATATAGGATTTCGCAGTATGTGTGAAAATTCTCCGACTTTGCCAAGACCAAAAGAAAAAAGCATGAAGGAACCGGCAAGATCAACAGGGCTGTTTTCGAGCAAAGAAGAAAATAAAAGTGTAGTTATTTCAACACAATGAGCTTGTTGGTCTGCATTAGTGTTTCTTACCACCTCTATTACTCACATAAATAGAAATATTAGTGTGTTCTTTTAAGAATTGGGTGCACTTGTTTTTGAAAATATCAGCCATTTTTGAAAAATAAATCAAGAAAGTAATATAATATAGGTCATTAATGCGAATTTACAAAAACCTTCGTTTTTAATGTTCTCGGGAAGTGCCATAAACTGATTTATTTTCACAGGAAGTGGTCACGTAATTGAGAAAAAGGAAACGCATAGCGTAACTATCACTTCCCATTTGCATTATGTAATGAGGTAATTTGTTGAAATGGTTAAAGATTATGCTTCGTAGTCTAAAAACGATTGAAATAATAACAGGTTCTCTGATAATAGAGTAGAATAACTCTCACCAATGATATTATTGAATGAATTTGACCGTGACTCTCTTGACCTCTTATTTACGTCTACTGCATTTATTTGTGAATGAGTTCCAACGTTAATGACACTGGTGATTCAGGAAACGATATGCTATAGCCACACGTCTGATGAGAAATTGAATAATTTGAAATATGAAATAATACCTTCCTTGAACTGATTCTGTGTTCCTAAATTCGCTTATCCAGCTTGCAGGAATTGAATAGGAAAAACTAAAGTTGATATGCGAATATTCTATCATGAGGCTGAGACATAGAAACAACAACAACAATAATAATAATAATAATAATAATAATAATAATAATAATAATAATAATTGTAATAGTAATAGTATTAGTGATAGTAATAATAATAGTAATAGTAATAAAATGTCTGTATAAATAACAGTTTCTATTTTCCTTATGTATACAATTCGAAGAGTACTTGCCTACCAAATCAACATGGATTGCATAGGCGACACATTGGTTCATCGGACAAGTGACAACTCTTGAGGAAGCGTGTGCTGCCTAGGGCAGTTCCGAAAAGGGCGCTCTCCACTTACCCAAGCCGAGAAAAATGATCAGCAAATGATATAGTGGCAATGATAGTAGTGGATGGTAAAAATGACACAACAGTGTGAGAAACACATTGAACACCCGCATTTCGTCCTTTGCATACCTTTGCTCAAACCTCCGCCACTGTAACTTCCGCCCGGCGAAAGTGCGGTGTTGTTGCGGGCGGTGAAATGGCGACTGCAAAAAGCACCCACCGCCGCCCTGCCACTTTCGCTGAGCGGGCGGCGGGCGGGGCGGGCGACGGGCAGCCGTGGGCGGTGGGTGAGCGGGCGGCGGGCGGCGGGCAGCTCCGTGACGCACACGGGAGAAAGGCTTGTGGTGATTTCTCGCCTGCTCGTAGCACTATTGCCACTGCGAGCTATCTCGTCCTCCCTTGACACTACGTAATGCAGCGCTGGTACACTAGCCGCTCCCACCTCCACTACCCACGGGGATATTGCGATACCTAGCTGATCGACACTTTTGCTTTCAATACCGGGTGCTTCGTATTCAATCCCTTTGGGTTTCATATCGCCCCCTTTTCATTTGATAGTTTCAATAGGTACTTATTGCACCCAAAGCAGGGCTGAGGCCCAACAGGCCCATGTACTAATGTTTCCTATGTCCCACTTCCTAACATCACACTGCTTTGTTTCCCTCCTCATAGATTACAGATGCTTCTCCATCTTTTGTATGCTCATCTGTTTCGTCTCCTTCCACCTGAGGCACTCCCCCCTCTCTCTCGCTCTACACACACACACACACACACACACACATGGTGGTGTGTGTGGGAATGTGGCTATGATTTAATTCGGATTCAATGTCCGCGTGTTCTAAGATGCTGTTTTTCATCATCAGCATTTGCTTGCTTTCTATTAAATTATAATAGATTATATATTAATTAAATTATTAATATTAATTTAAGTGATCATTATTTCTGGTCATGAAATCTGTTCTCAAAAAACTAAGTTTCGAGGTGTTCTCCCTAGGCACTGTTTTGAAATTGACGTAGATACTTCCGAAATATCACAACCTCCCTGAGTATCGCCTCAACTGTTGCTACTGCAATCGCTAGCTCCCCTACCCCACCACCTCCACCTCCACCTCCACCTCCACCTCCACCTCCACCGCCACCGCCACCGCCACCGCCACCGCCACCGCCACCGCCACCGCCACCGCCACCGCCACCTCCGCCGCCACCTCCGCCGCCACCTCCTTTTCCACCGCCACACCCACCGTGACCTCCACCTCCACCGCAGTTACTGCTTGCGACCCCACCTTCGTCCACTCCGTCGCCTCCCGAGCCACCGCACACGGCCTTGCGGTCGCCACGTGATACAGCCATGAATTCCGACGGAAGTTTCTTTATCGGACATCACAATGTGTTGTCGAGGCAAAAAGTAAAGATAATGAAGGGAGATGAGAGAATAAATTACTTCCTTCTTTATTAAAAAAATGCGCTTTGTATTTATAGCGCGATTATATAAATATATCGATGTATATTTATTATATTCTTACAAAATTGCTCTACATTTAAGCCATTTTGATCAAGAGTGAGGAAGGCGTTTTATATTGTATCAAGAACTACGAAAGTGTGAAGATAGCCCAGACATTCTTTTGTAGAGACGAGAAGAGTCAGCGTCTTGAAATTCGAGAAGTTCTGTGTAAGCAATCTCTGAAAAATGAGTAATGGATTCAAGTCCCATAAGGTGTCTAAGTGTATCATGTTCTTCGTATTTCTGTACTCTAATCGATGCTTTGAACTCTCCGGCGATTCTGCAAAAGTTTGTTTGATTTTTTCTTATGTTTTGGCTCAAATCTTTGCCAGTGAGCAACCGTACATTTAGACGTATTTGTCTTTGTAGGGTCGGATTAATCCAACTCTTGCCAGCTAGCGAGGTCCCCAGGCCTGGGCCCAGTTTTTATTTAGTTGTCACGCCTGCGGTGTAGCCGATACATGTGGCGAATATGACGTCACTCAGCTGTAGGAACTGAGACGACTGTATTAGAATGCTACATATCTATTTTTTACCCTATTTTATATGATGAATGCGAAGGTAAACGAAACAACAAAGAATGCAAAAGGAACAAGAATGAATATCGAAGAATCACCCGTCAAAAATCGCTGACGCTTTTTCCACAAGGCGGTATACCACAGAAGCTACATGTAGAACTGGCCGCAGATTCGAGCATGAGTAGTTGGCAAGAACCTCGGTCAACGCGGATTAAAAGGTCATTATAAGCGGGATTATGACGCAGCGGGGGGATGGGCCGGTGCATTTAAGTTACGCTTTCGCAGATGCCATACGCCCACGTAACTGACCCTGGGTAGCCCCGGTGTTTCCCCCAGATGTCGCCGAGCGATGGCCTCTGCCCCTCCCCTGCTTCCCCTGCCCCCCACCCCTCCTCTGTTCCGACCTGCGTCGCCGCGATGCGCAGTGGAAAATTTTCGCGGCTTCGCGTCGCCTCGCTGGTCATAGTGCAGCTTTTCCTGGATGCTGGACGCCGGTCATCAATGGCACTCAATTGCATTCAACTGTCTTCTTTCATGAAATTCGTTTGCGGTACACTTAATTTTCTGAAAAAAATTGTGTTGATATGTCTGTTTGACCGTCTGTCGTAATTTTTTAACATTTGATAATTTGTAAGACAAATTGTTTTTGTGTTGAATATTTATCGTAGGTAATACCGCGAGTGTTCTGTAAATTGACGATAAATCCCCGACTCACGAAGCGAGGGGGAGGTTTATCTGAAAATTTCCAAAACGCGAGTTGTATTTAATTGGATATTTCCACGAATGAAGTTACGTCCATCAGAGTTCCGAAACGCGCAAAAACTTGAAAATAACTGAAATCATGTTAAAATCAAAGAAGTTATGTTATAGTACATAAAAGGTTTATTGCACGCCAACAGAGCGATCGATACATACCGCCTCCTAAGATAGATGCGTTTATTTATTACAGCTTATTTATTAGCGAGTTTGTGCCACCTCGAACGTAAAGCACTACCGATATTTTGCGCATGAGCAATTTAAATATCGCACCACTTTAGTGCATCTGCGCATGTGCAGAAAATAGATGCTGGATGTGGCACAAAGCCCCTAGTATTGGCCAGTAGGAAGGAGCGGTAAGAAAATCGAATAGTAAAAGCGATATTTTTTTTAAATACACCGTCCTGATTGGGGCAGTTTCTATCTGTAGTTAGATACTATTGGTTTTTAATTTCCCGAGCGGACTAGTCGCATAAAGAATTCCTGGCGGTTCCAAAGAGAGCAGAATATCGCCTTTCCCATGGCCGGCAGCGGACTAGTCACATAAAGAATTCCTGGCGGTTCCAAAGAGAGCAGAATGTCGCCTTTCCCATGGCCGGCAGCGGACTAGTCGCATAAAGAATTCCTGGCGGTTCCAAAGAGAGCAGAATGTCGCCTTTCCCATGGCCGGCAGCGGACTAGTCCCGTAAAGAATTCCTGGCGGTTCCAAAGAGAGCAGAATGTCGCCTTTCCCATGGCCGGCAGCGGACTAGTCGCATAAAGAATTCCTGGCGGTTCCAAAGAGAGCAGAATGTCGCCTTTCCCATGGCCGGCAGCGGACTAGTCCCGTAAAGAATTCCTGGCGGTTCCAAAGAGAGCAGAATGTCGCCTTTCCCATGGCCGGCAGCGGACTAGTCCCGTAAAGAATTCCTGGCGGTTCCAAAGAGAGCAGAATGTCGCCTTTCCCATGGCCGGCAGCGGACTAGTCGCATAAAGAATTCCTGGCGGTTCCAAAGAGAGCAGAATGTCGCCTTTCCCATGGCCGGCAGCGGACTAGTCCCGTAAAGAATTCCTGGCGGTTCCAAAGAGAGCAGAATGTCGCCTTTCCCATGGCCGGCAGGCGCCTCGCTCTTTCCGCGTGGCGACTCGGTGAGCCACCGGTCGGGGCCTATTTTTGCCCAGTGCTCGCACCGCCCGCTTCCTGGACAGCGGCCTTCGGCAACGCGCGTTTTTCTGCTGACGGGCCTGTTGACAGCTCCAGGCCGTTCGTCGCACGGCTCTCCACACCTGCCCTGAAAAAGAGCACGTTGAAAAAAAATATGGTTTAGTCATATTTTTTTTTTCCGTTGCCTCAATGATTTTATAGGTCGTTTCAGTTGTGTCGCAACGTAAATAAATTGTACTGGCAAGTTCTCACAAAAGCACTTCAATGGCATTAATGAAAGGGAAAGTTAGTTCTCGATGAAGAGAGCTTGACAAATTAATGCGGCTCTTCGAATTGGCATTTAGTTTGATCAATTCTTTCCTGTTTTATTGTAATCATTTACGTCTAAGCCATGTTTTCTTCGGGAGGAAGCTGATTTTGAAACTGTATCACATTATCGTTTTAAGAAACACGTGGATTTCATCACATGGTATTTAAATATCATAGTGGAATAACTATTACCGATAACTAATAATTAGATTAACTTGTTGCCATTCGCCACTTAACAAATATTACTCATACGTTTGACAAAGTATTAATGTGATTTTCTTTTATTACAGATTGTGATACTGCCACTAGTGAGCACCAATTAAACTCAGTTTCATCACCATGAAGAAGGGACGCAAGTCATATGATCTTGGAGGAAGTGTGGTAAGTGAATAACCGCCAGCTTAATCCTATTTTAATTATCTCGAATTTCAAGAACTCTCTTCTCCCTTTAGAAAACTATCCATATGATGAGAGAATGCAGCTGCGTTTATGGTGCGAAAATACAAATCTAAAGTTCATTGAAAAAATACTTGCCATCCATTTTGAATAATTTTTTCATCACTTATTTCTTGTCTTTAATTTAAAAGGATGCACTGCTTCACTCACGCATCGTAAGTTTAAAATCAATGTTCTTTATCAAGATAGCTTTCTGAATAACCCTCCCGTTGAGTAACTAATTTGAAACAGTATTTTAAGTACTATTGGCACTTAGTATTGTTCTCGTAATTAGCGCTGCTGTTACAATTGAGCAATACTTTGAGTAAACAAAAGTCGTGAGTGCGCGCCAAACGGTACAAGCGGTGATGGGTCACCAGAAAGGACCTTGGGGACTTCCCGATTCTCTGCATTTCCGCGCTGCTCGCTCTCTCCCGCCTTACATCACTGAACATCGGCTTGTCCCCAGATCACTTTTCTGCCTTTTCTCGTCTCGTCCGAGCTCACAATATCTCACCCGACCCCACTCCATCTCATCAGCTCTCGTATCGTTCCACAGAATTGTCCCATGCATTTCCGTGAAAGGCCTCCCGCCGCCTCTTACTCCGTCGCCCATGAGTCTCCTAATTTACGCTTCCATATCTCACCTGCTTCCCCTCTCCTTCACCTTTCGCTCACCTCACACCACGCGCAGCATCGCCAAATTTCACCTTCCATTCTGTCTTGCACCGCCGCGCTCCGCCCCGCCTTGTGTCGTCCTGAGTCGATCTTCCCCCTTTGATCCAGTTCGGTCTCAGCTTCACATCACGGAACCACATCGAGCACTACCAAAACTCACTATTTCCTTTTCTTCTTCCTACTCTCTTCCTGTTACGTCCACCAGTGTGCAGACCCGAGTCGATTCAATCCGACTCGAACTCACTGAACCCGAATAAATCCCTCTTAAACCGATCCGAACCCGATCAATCTGACGCGACAACACTCTGCCCGAAGCGATTTAACTAGACCGCACACAACCCGACTCGACCCATCCGGATCGGACTGGACCCGGCCCGATCCTGCTCTATCCGATCTGACCGACCCGACCCTCCCCGATCCGAACCAACCCGATCCGACCCTTCCCGACCCGATCCGATCCGACTTGATCCGATCTGACCGACTCGACCCCATCCTCCCCGACACGCCCCGATCTGATCTGACCGACTCGGCCCCACCCACCCCGACCCGATCCGATCTGACCGACCAGACCCCACCCTCCCCGACCCGATCCGATCCGATCTGACCGATCACCGCCGTGGTGAGCATCACCCAACCCCACCCACCGCCGCGCCCCGCCCCGTCCCCGCCCGCGTGCGCGGTTTCTCCTGGGCGGGCACAAGGCCGGCGCCGTCGCCGGCGCCGCGGGCGCGGGCGCGGGCTGGGCGGGCGGGCGCGCCTGGCCCTGGCCCACATGCAGACGCCGCCTCTACTCGCCGTTGCAGGAGCTGGGCGCGGTGAACGCGGGCTTCGAGGCCGACGAGGACGCCCGCAAGGCGGCCGAGGCGGCCGCCGCCGCCAACGCCAACGGCGTCCACAAGGAGGTGGCCGTGGTGAGTAGACACCCGCTCCCCCCCACACACACATGAACACGTTGCCTTTGAACGCAAGGATACTGTTTTTTTGCACGAAAACTTTTAAATGAGAATTTGCTAGTTATACCGTATATACCAGCGTTTACTGTATTGTATTCATTTAGGACAGTGTTGAAATATGTAGGCTAGCACGTTATAGGGAAATATAAAAATCAGAAATATCAGTGGTGTTTTGCAAAGCAATCAGCAAGCGCTGACAGTGATGTTGCTCTAAGTACAATCATCATCATCATCATCATCATCATCATCAGCATCATCATCATGATAGAATCTTACGATCTGAGGAATCTTACGATATCTCGTTTCATTGCTATGCCTATATCTTCGCAATGGAAACAAGCATCCTACTTAGTAAGTTGAGTCCAGTATCCTACTTAGTAAGTTGAGTAGAACGATGACTCACGTATATCGCGATCACTATATCTGATTCACGTGTCGTGAAAAAATAGTTGCCAACCTATGTAGTAAAACTGGTATAAACGAGTGCAGTGGGGAAAACTGCTCGTTTAACAGATGACATTTTAAAACTTCCAATACCACAGCCTGGAATACCACGGAATGTGAGAATACACATGTTCATCTTGTTTTGGTGACCTTCCAGAACCGACACCAATTATGTCGCCTGTTGAATATTGATGAAAAGTGAAACTACAAAAACTGTTACACTGAACTGCATCGCGGAATGAAGAAAATAAGAAATAGTGCGGAAATTTTTTTCTTTGTTTGTTACGCACTGCCTAAAATTTCTTTGGCGTTTATTTCCTGTAAGTCTAGAACATTCAAAGTGCTTAACAATTTCGTCGCAATAAGAACTGAATGAGATAAATCGCACCCTCGTTTAAAGTCCGGCTCCCAAATTTTATGTAAGGAACGGAATTACTCATGAATTCTAGAAATCAAGCATTAGCAGCACAGCAGGCCGGTGCTTGAGAATGCGGAAACAAACACCTAAGGACACAGAAATGGTTCAATAATGGCGCGGGAAACAGACTCACATGCTCGGACAGCGAAGGTCGCGGCAACGGGACCTGCAGCAGAGGAGAGCGGACACCGTGTCCGTATCTCATGCACAGGCACAAAACCTTTACAATTAAAATAAATGAAGTGTACGTGGTACAAGCTTGAAAGAGTTCCAAAACCTATTCCAAATTACATCACCATGTTAGGTTTTCGTCTCAATAACAAAACTTAAACTTTCTAGCTTGTGGCTAGCAAAAATGTTTCTTTTGGTCATTTGAAACAAATGTAGTTCTTTACATTGCACCTGGTTATTTATTAACACAATGAAAATGATTTTAAATATGATTAAGTCTATATAATCAGTATAATAATTTTATAATATTGGGACGGGATAGGGTGATAATTTAATTATATTCGAAGATTTATACAATATGCAATGATTGTCAATTTTGTTTTATTTGCAAACCGTACATCTCATTAACGGCAAGAGCCTCAAGCTTGAGCAGGGAATTATTAATACTTCTTTAAGTGATACGATGATGATGAAGATGAGAGGTGAAAGGACGATCACAGATACATCCATGCCCGAGGCGGGATTCGAACCCGCGAGATCGACACAACTGCTTTAGCGATCTCGGCTACTCGGATTGGCGTTTGGCAGATAAAGATGTATAAATAATATTAAAAGAAATAATTTCTGTATATCAGAAAGAACTACAGCTTATATCGAATGAACGAGTTGAGGTGTTCGTTATAACATCGCGCGCGTGGGTGTGTTTGCGACAGGGGGAAGTGCAAGGCGACGAGCCGGAGCGCCAGCAATGGAGTTCCCCGGTGGAGTTCCTCATGTCGTGCATCGCCATGTCGGTGGGGCTCGGCAACATTTGGCGGTTCCCGTTCACGGCCTACGAGAACGGCGGCGGCGCCTTCCTCATCCCCTACATCATCGTCCTGCTCGTCATCGGCAAGCCGCTCTACTACCTGGAGATGGCGCTCGGCCAGTTCACCAGCTTCGGCTGCGTCAAGGTCTGGAACATGATGCCCGCGCTCAAAGGTAAGCCGCCACTCGATCGTCACGTGGTGTGCAATTCAAAATGCACCTCTCACGTGAACTATTGATGTTTCCAACTACTGTGGTCATTAGTGCCATTAGTGTAGAGAATGCCTTATCGCGTGGAGGCGATGTTTCGCCCTTGCTGGTTTCTGAGATCCAGCACAGACCTATAAGTCGGCTCGCAGGTGATTTCCCCCTACAGGTATTTCTCCAGTCGGGACAAGCTCTAAGATTTACACGTAGGCTTCCGCGGCTCGAGTTCATGACTTCTAGGCTGTGCGGGTGACGCCGCGTCGTTGGCTGAGAGGCCGACGACGCGGCGTCACCTGGACAACCTAGAAGTCCAACTCCGGCGAGTGCGGTAGTGAAGTGTGTGAAAGTGAGAGGAGAGAATAGGGCAAAGATGAGAAAAGAAAGATTGCGCGCGGTCCGTGGTCAATTTGTTAGGGTACTACTCTGGCATTCGCTCAGTGTTGGTTGAAGAAACCATGAAAAACTACCAATGAGAATAGCCTGCCCCAGCTGAATTCGACCTAGCTGTCTAGCCAGTTCAAATATTCTGCTAATGTCGGGATTCGAACACTTGAACCTCCCAATTAGAGTCATTGCAGAGTCAGCGGCAGTGTTGGTTCTATATGATTCTAGATTCCAATGGAGTAGTTTTCCATCACTGGGTGCCGAAGTTCAAATGTCGATCGATCCATGATGAATTTATAGTAAAAATCGGATTTTCTGGAGTTCTTCTGTTTACGCTCGTTATCATTCCACTTTTGTCGCATCACCATTATTTGTACATTTTTATTTAGGACACATTGAAACGCATTACTTCCGACTTTGAAGAGTTTGCGTACAGATTGCCGAGATTGCGCGTTATGCGAAGTGTACGTTGCCGGGATTTCGAACGCTTACCAGACTTAATTCCGTTCTTTCAAAGCAATATTTTCCAAACTTCTCAGATAATTTGATGACAAGTACAGCATGTGTCTTTTCAGAAGTCAACGACATAATCCCGTTTAATAATTCCCTTTAGAAATACATTCGACGTATTTAGCAAACAAAAACGTCGGCCCTTTGGAACTATCACTGCTGGAGTTACGCAGGGATCACTTGAGCCTCGAGACCTGTACACCTACGTTCCCTCCCTTACGGATCGACCATCACGATGCATCTTCAAGAGGCTTCTGCAGACCTCTGAGAGCCGAAGGGTATTCCCACTCGCGGATGCGGTTTAGTAGGCAGTGACAGGTTCGCACCGGTTGGATCCTGTTGGGCCGGCGCGGGGTGAAGCGAGGCGGAGCGGGGCGGAGCGGGGCGGAGCGGGGCGGAGCGGGGCGGAGCGGGGCGGAGCGGAGCGGGGCGGATTGGAGCGGGGCTCCTGAGAGGCCCCTCCCCCTCCACCCCCAGCCAGGAAGGAGCGGAGCGCAGCGCAGGAGCCGGTCCGACCTGTTTGCGCGCAGGCACCGCCGGGGGCTGACGCAGGGGCTCGTGTGCGCAGCTCCGCGCTGCACGGCGCTGCACATGCAAGGAGGCACGCGGAAAAATGCCTCGTTGCGTCGGGACGACGGGCGATGCGAGCGCTCCCGCGGTTAGTGATGGCAGCTTCGCGAAACATCGGTACATCACCGAACGGTTTTGCAAGTCGATGAAAACATTCTCAATTCTGGTATATTAGCCCTGAAGAAGCCCCGTATGGTGGAAGAAATGTTGGCCAACCGGCGTCCGCGCAGGTGACCCGCGTCTTCTTTGACTGGTCATTTAAATTCTCGAAATCTAAAAGACGCCCTTGTAATCATTTTTAAAACGTCAATATTAGTTGTAATACTCCGACAGATGCTTCGTTTTGCAAAATTTAGGATTATTATACCTCTACCATAGGCTTTTTGAATTCGCTTGGTTGTGTTGCTGTTCAGTGACATTTGTATTGAGAACGTGAACAATTTAGTATTTCTTATCTCTAACGAATTAATAAAGATATGTAGTTCACAATGTTTTCAAAATATGTGTCAGTCTTTAAAATGATAACCTTTTCTTTATTTTTGCTTTATCGAGTCCTAAATTTGATGAGCACCTGAGAAATATATCTGAATAGAAAGAAATAAAAGACTGGAAATGTGCGAAGAGTTAGTTTGATTGAGGCATAGCCTTATATTATTTCAGAGAACTTGCGGTTTTCTTACCTTAAAAAAACCTTGTTGAAGTACGCTCGTGCACGAAATTTTGAAAAGAGATGAAAACAGGAATATAAAATATCTAAATAGAAGAATTTCATAATTGTTTGTGAGTACGGTTATGTTCGCAGATCATTAGCATGTACATCCAAACAATCCGGGCGTGAGGTCATATATTAGAGGCAATTTGAACAATCAGCATCAATAGTGAAATTTCAAGAACGTGATTTTTGTTTCGTGACAGAAGACGAAGACGATGGAAAAACAAGTGAACTTTTGCGATATCACTACGCCATTAGTTGATAAAGCAATTAAGAAAAATAGTATAATTATCATTACAAATAAAGCCTCTCACTAGACACAAAATATATTCAAATCATGAGGAATATTTTTAAAAAATGCAATAAAAAATGAATTATTTCCACGTTTTTGTTGTGCAAAAAAATAAAGCTAATATTGTATGTTGTGTTTAAATGCATTTTAAAAAGATAGATCGTATCGTTTTTATTGGATGAATTGATATAATTTAGTGTTTTGATTAAACATTTTGCCGAATGCGGGTTTTGCGTAGTGCATCAGTACATTCCAATGCACAATACGCTATCATTTCTGCCGCACTTACGGCTGCAAGGCTTAGAAACTACAACTTGCAAGTAGTAGCTTGCAAACAGCTCACTGTCATTTTGCTGCACTTACAAGCTCGTTTACTCGGTGATAGTTTTGCAGTTACTCGCTTACGAATTTACTAGTTGTTATTGACCCTCAGTGTAAACACATCAGCTATTAAATTCAATGGTCAGTTTGCAATCTTACTCTACTCTTATTGATTGCGTCAACTTTCATACAGCAATGCTTCCGTACCTACTGTTCAGAAATTTCCAGTTCCGAAATTGAGCCTTGAACCACGAGTCGAAGGTGTAATTACACTAGAGCCGGGCGTTGTTGAAATGCTCCGTGCACTGGCACACATGAGGAGGCGTTAAGTATCACCTTGGTGACCTCCAAGAGCCTCTGTCAACACCTCTGTTGTTCTCTTCAGCTGGGGGCTGCGACTAAACTATTCCTGTTCCAAGTACCTCACTAATATT
This sequence comes from Gryllus longicercus, assembly GCA_038098605.1. Classification (NCBI taxonomy): domain Eukaryota; kingdom Metazoa; phylum Arthropoda; class Insecta; order Orthoptera; family Gryllidae; genus Gryllus; species Gryllus longicercus. The sequence continues at coordinate 4,277,772 of JAZDUA010000077.1, forward strand.
ACGACGCCGGCGTTTGCCAGGGTCATTGAATTCCGGTCAACCCGGATCCAGAGTTGTCTCGTCAAGTTTTCAGCAACACTTAGCCATTTAAGATAAAATGAACAAAGAAATTAAGACTTTTCATCTTATTTGAGTACCGTGAGAAATCACTTGTCATGGTCGAGCAAAAAGTCATATCCAAGTTTAGAAAGATCCGTGGAAGAAGCGCGCTCGCCATTTGTCTTCAAACATGAGTTCCACCTCAACATAAATGTTTATCTGATAAGTGCAAAGAGGAAATCGCAAAGACCTTCATCCGGTTAGATGTCTTTCATAGAGGGCGGCACTAGCGTGGGTGTTGGGCGTAGTCAAAAACACCCATGGTAAAGAAAGGTTGCGCAGTTATATCTCCCGCTATCCCGCAACTTCCTACTCTAACGAAACGTGTGTTGCGAGGATAATGAGTCATCTAGAATTTCGCTTGCGACCAAACGTGCTTGGGTCACGACATATGCTGATTTAGTGAGTTTGTCGTGGAGAGAGAATATTTAGTTATTTTCAGCAGTTGAGGAAGACCATAAACCATCTTCTTAAAATTTCTTGCAAATAATGCCCTAATTTAGAAAGTGGGCAAAAATAAAGTTTAAAATGTCAATTTCTATAATAATAATAATAATAATAATAATAATAATAAAATGATCCTTATTTGTTGCGAGCCAGATCAAAGGGAAATAATAAAGAATAATTAATCATTTCAGATTTTGAAAAAGAAAACAATCCTCTTATACTAATATTCTCAGAAAAAATTACACTGTGACAATGTTTGTTAGTATTACGAATAAATCATACAACTACAACTAATGTTCCTTGCTCATGCAAAACATTCATGGTGAACATACATGGCAATTGTAACAATTACTTATTTTGTTTTTTTTTTGTAATGTCCGCGATTCCCTTGTTTCACTTGTAGTAACAATTATATGTAAGAATGGCTTGTCAAGTCGGTACTGATAATTGAGTCTGTTTTCAATTTTCCGCATCATTGGAGAGTTTCTTGAACAGTTTGAACTGAAATTCACAAGTTATGGAGCAAGGTTAAATTTCGTCGTTCAAAAAAAGACAAATAATTGTGTGCTTGTGTGTGTGAGCGCGCATAACTCGTTTTGCTCGCCCAACCTCTACCAAGGTCGATTTAAATTACTTGTGAGGTTTCTTAGCGTAATCAAATTGCATACTTAATACCTGCTATTACGTATTACCTAAGTGCATTCATTTTTAACACTGAGAGTGATGCATATGTCGTTTTGAGATTTTATTATTCAGAAAGTAATCTTCGTTCAGTTTTCTTGTAATAACAAGATTTTCAATTACGATAAATGAATGCCGGCAGTACTGCAAGGTCCACGAGAATATTCTTGTAAACAGAAGAATTATATTTACAAATGAAACTCATAATTAATTATTTAATAGTTGTCAGTGAATGCAGTTGCAAAGCATTGTAACCGGAATGTCCTAGGTTCAATTCCCAACGATGGTGAATGTTGGACATTAGCTAAGTTGTTCATGAAATAAAGCATTTGTCTTGATAAGCATTATGAAGTTCGACTGCTCTGATCGGACGTTTCCGTGTTGTCCTCCTATGTATAGAACAGACAAATGCCTTATGCTACAAGAGAGAAGCCAACCATCCTTCCTTCGTCATGCAGTCGCCACTCCCACTCTAAGGGGGTTCGAGTCCCGACGGATTTTCAACTCTAGCTATACCGTTAGGTCGAATTCAGTAGCTGGCTGCTCTGATCGATAGTTTTCCGTAGTTTCTCCAATTCACACCAGGTGAATGCAGAAACAGTTTCCTATTAAATAGGCCTTGGACCACTTTCCTTCCTCTTCCTTGCTCTATCCCTACTCCTGATTTACACTTACACTCTCGTGCACTACTCGACCACATACTACGTCGGGAGACTTGTCGGCAGCTTAGAGGTTGTATCTGCTGGGGCGGTGACCTGCTGGTGGGAGATACCTGGTTGGGGAAAATTCCAGCAAGCCGACGAAAGACGGCGCTAGACCTCGCCATTCGGCGGAGGAAGATCACCGCTACCTCCCGCGATCAAAAACATTCACTACACTTACGGGACTAATGATAATATGAATGACGCGCCCACAATCACTAATTAATCAATCCAGATTATTATTATTTGTTATTATTGTTATTATTATTTGTTATTATTATTGTTATTCTTTTTATTCGTATTATTGTTATTATTATTATTGTTGTTGATGTTTTTGTTTTTTCTTGACGTTATTAAAATCCTCGGTGTAGTTGCTTGCATTGCGATTAACGCGTGTGTGGTGTGGCGGTGTGCTGGCAGGCATGGGCTACGGGCAGGTGTACGCGACGGGGCTGGTGCTGACGTACTACTGCTCGCTGATGGCCCTCACCGTCTTCTACCTGTACTCGAGCTTCGCGGCGACGCTGCCGTGGGCGGCGTGCGACGACGCGTGGACGGACGGCGCGGCATGCCTCAACTCGTCGGCGACGGCGCAGCAGCAGAACATCTCCGGCACCACGCCCTCCGCCGAGCTCTACTTCTAGTGAGTATTTTTTTTTCCTTTTTTCCACTTTGTGGTCACGGAGTAAGGAGTATACGGAAAGGAAACTTACCGGAGGCACCCATAAAGGAAGTTACATTGATTAGCGTTTTCGAATTAGGCCATTCGAGAGCAATATCGGCTGAGTGAGGGCGGGGGTTCCAATAAACCTAACCTCAACACCAACATGGTGTAGGGTTACTTTTTTTAACTGCTATCCCTTTCCATTTAATGATGTGTTTCCATTGCGAATATTTTTTAATGTTAAATTTAAAAAAAATACGTTCCAATACTAGTTTATGCAATTAGTTTATAATGTTAAGCTTTATTGCATGAGTACATGTTTTGAAAACGAGTGACTTTAGGAGCGAGTTTTCAAATTTGTACGAATATATACTATATTTTTTTGTATAACAGCATTATACATTTATAAGAGAATCAAACTTAATTTTGCGAAACAACTTCCCTGTGACGACTCAGGTATTTGACATCGTGCGAGTAAACGGTGGTCGGCTGTTCCGTTTAGTTCTTCCTCCCTCCGATTCTCTCGCTACGATTGGCTGAATGTGTGATGACGCAATCTTTCGTGACATGAAATCTAATACGTCATCATTTGTGTCGTGAAACACCCGATTATCAACGATTTCTTGCAACAGAAAAGGTTCTTTGATAATGCTGGAATACAAAAAAGTATTTATGGGAAGTCGAAACTGATATTATCGCTTGAAAAGCCAAGCTCCGAGCTACTTTTTTTACTCCGTCGCCAAAAAAACGTCTTTATAGTTTTCATTTGTTACTTGTGTCGTTCCCTAACCGAGCAAATATGGCAACTGATAAGGACGGGGATTGTTGGAGGATTTAATTTGGCCTAGCATTCTCCAAGGCTATGCCGAGGATTTTATGTCTTTAGAATATCCACACACCCAAGCGAATTGGGATAAACGCAGCCAGTGTACTAATCGTCGTACAACCGCTCAAAACTCACCTTTTCAAATTCTGTGATTGTCCAATGTTTTTCTTTGCGCAAAATCAGTTACCTCATGTTTCCGATGTAATATCATCATATAGATGACTTTTCTCGCGGCCATGGCTTCATGGATAAACGAACAGAATGGCCAGCACTCCTAAAAGTACATTCATATTGAGGAAGTGCTAGAGGAAATCGGGATCAATTTGTTATATTTTGCGGAACCTTTACCCCGGATCTTTCTGTAATACATTACATAATTCTTCATATTTCTCTAATTATTAATCTGATTAGTTTCGAATTATTTTCTCTCTCCTTACAGAAATAAATCACCTAAGGTACAGAATCAGTTTAAGTATGGCGTTTCCTTCAGCAATATCCTGTACGTATTTAACGACCCGCTGTCCGTATTCCCATCAAACGGACGCAATTACTCCGACTTTTCCTGGTAAAAGTTTTGCCGTTCCGTGAAGCATCTACTGACACTTCTGATAAGTTTCCTCATGTACTTTTTCCTGTAAGAACTTCCTGAAAGGTATCTTCCTGTCCCACTGGTCATGAGAACGAACCTGTGTTCTGCGGTTTACCAGCTTTGTTAACCCTCACCAATCTGATCGCAATGTGGACTCATTTTTATTATTTTCCTCAAAAAAAAAAAAAAAAAACCTACTAATACTTGAATAATACAGAAAAGTCGTAGGAGATTCTTCGTCTTAGCAAACAAGGAATAATTCAATTATCAGGATACATTTCATTTTATTAAGTGCGGTTTCTTCGTTGCAAAATAATTCAAGTGTCATATCAAATCAAGAGAGTAGCATAGACATGAAGCCCTTCGGGCGCCTTCCCACGGCGCGACCGCGGCGCGCTTCCTTCAAGCAGCAGAGCCCTTCCGACGCAGCCACCGCCCAGCCACGGCCGCACCGCCGCCCGCCGTGGAAGGGGGTGGGGTCTGGAGGGGTAGGTTTCGCCGACCCTCCGGCGAGACGAACAAAGGGACCGGGGCAGGTAGAACGCTGCGGCCGTGGCGCAGTGGGAAGGCTCCCATTTAAAGCTGTGTTCTGCTAGAGGTGGCTCGTGCCTCCTCCTCCGCTTCGCGTAGCTGGAGTTCGGCGTCGGCTGCCGCAGCAGCCGCCACCCGCTGCACGTGGGAAGGCCTCCATTCAAACCAATGCTCTGCTACGCGCCGCGCTGCTGCGAAGCGCGCTGCGGCCGCGCCGTGGGAAGGGGCCCTAAGTATTGACAGTATGAAAGTCGTAAATTTCTTTCCTTTCGTTTAGTAAACATTTGAGTGAACTCGCGAAGTCCACCACAAACTCTGCATGGGCTTCCGTCCAAAGTGGAGGAGGAAAGCGAGGACTTCGACTGCCGAGCGAAAAGTCACACGTTGCTGTTGGCTTAGCCCATTCGCGGTTTTTCTGCCCATGCTCTCCCAGGCGCCCCGCATTCGCTACCCCCGTTAGCAGCTGGTGCCGGCCGGGGTTTGTAGGACGCCCGTCGCCGGGAGGCCCTGCCGCGCATTTTTTTTTTTTTTTGCATCGCTCGCTCGCCCGCCCGCCCGCCCGCCCGCCCGCTCGACCGCCCGCTCGACCGCCCGCCCGCCCGCCCGCCCGCCCGCCCGCCCGCCCGCCCGCCCGCCCGCCCGCCCGCCCGCCCGCCCGGCCACTCGCCTACTAGTGCGGTTAGTTGACCACCCACCTACCCGCCGACGCGCCCACACGCCCGCCTACACGCCCACACGCCAATTCCCTACACGCCCACCCGTCTACTCGCCAACCAGCCTATTCGCCTGCTTACTCCCTCGCATATTCACCCACCTACCTCTCGCATATTCATCCGCCTACTCGTCCGCCTACTCGTCCGCCTACTCGTCCGCCTACTCGTCCGCCTTCTCGTCCGCCTACTCGTCCGCCTACTCGCCGCCTACTCGTCGCCTACTCGTCCGCCTACTCGTCCGCCTACTCGTCCGCCTACTCGTCCGCCTACTCGTCCGCCTACTCGTCCACCTACTCGTCCGCCTAGTTGTTCGCTTATTCGCCCACCTGCCTATTCGCCCGCCTATTCCTCCGGCTACTCGGCCGCCTATTCTTCCGGTTACTCTCCCGCCTACTCGCCCGTCCGCTTATTTGCCCCGCAAAACCTTTTGCCTCTTGGGCGAGCGAGCGCGCGGACGGGTGAGCAGTCTAGTGAAGGGCGGGTCAGTGGGCGCGCAGACAAGGAGTGGGAGAGTGAGTAGGCGGACGGGTGGGTGGGCGGGCGGACGCGCTGGAAGACGGGCTGGACCGGTTCTTGGACTACCCCGCGCTCGCCACCGCCTACCCGAAGACGCCACACGCGAGAGCAGTCTCAGCGCTTCCGAAGGCTCCTCACACGGGATCGAAGTGGGTGACAGGATCCGGAAATGGTCCTCGAGACGATGGTAGCTGAAATTGTTAGTCTTCCAGTGTCTCCGTTTAAAATGTAGTTATAGGTAACAAATCTGTTTCACCTTTCAAACATGTAACTCGAAAGAGTTTGACAATAACGCATTAGATCTTTATTTTTGACAAATAGAAGATGTAGGGGGCAAAGTATTATTTTGAATATGCAGTTGATGAAAATGAAGCGGAGATTCTTGAAAAGAAATAGCTTTGTTTAGATTGTGAGTGTAGGAGGAATGTAAACAAAATTGCATCAACACTGATCAATTCTCCTGTCACAACTGTTCAGTCAACTCTTGACCCTAGTTCGTTTTTTCTCGTTATGGCGACTCAAGAATAAACAAGCCTGATCGCCGTGCAAACTGTGATAACTAGTTTTCCGTTCCAACTCGTATGTTCTTCAAAAATATTTCGGGAGAAATGACTGAACTTTATACAAGGTAAAATCCTTGGCTAATTTGCGCACAGAACAAATGTTACGTTTTCTGTAATATATTTTTTGAATGGAAATAAGCATTTCGTAATGAAATCCGTAATAACGTGTAATTTCCATGCTATTAAAGTGTTAGAAACATCGTCGTAGATAAACTTGTTGAGCGGGAATTCCCCTGTTTCACAGGAAGTGCTGCAGGAGAGATGCTTGCATGCGATCCTAGGTGCTTGGTATTTAGGCTGCGCCCTGCTGCGGAAATAAGAGTAAGGAGGGGGTTCGAAGTGGGACACGAGGCCCAAGGTGGGGAGTAGGGGCCTGCGTGCGGGTGAAAGAAAAAAAGAAGGAAAACGACAATTGGAATTTACTCGCAGAACGGTGTAGGAAACTTCACAGCTCGTGTGAAACTACGGATACTTTCTGATATTTGCTGCTGCTTCATTTTCCCCCTCACAAACTGTTAAACGTAAAATCAGTAACGAGGTTGAAATAAGCTTCGCCGTCTTCTGCTGACAACCCGATTTATCGGGTTTCTTCCTCCACTTCACGGGCGTTTATTCCACTGCGACCTTCTTGATGGCACGTGCGCCTGCGTGACGGAACCACGCAGCGCCATCTCGTCTTGCTTTTGCCTCGGGGGGTTGCTTTCTTTTTCGCGTTTTCTTGTTTTCCTTGCCTTCTTTTTTCTCGCATTGCACTATCCCTCCCCCACCATGTTTAATGTTCCTTTCTCTTACCTCTTCCTTTTTTTATGCGTTCTCTTCCATTTTCGAATTGTAATGTTTCTTCTAACATGTTTCCAGGTTGAGTCAAGGGGTTCATTCTTTGAACAAACTTGCTATCGTACTTTTCGTGCTCGCCGGCACTCTAATCGCTTTTATATTTATTCGTGCCCTCCAATAAAGAAAAACATAATAGTACTCATTGAAAAAGGATGAAATATTAAATAATATCACATCAATCAATCAAAAGTGATGTTCGCTAACCACTTCATCGTAATTTCCACAAGTTTTGTTTATCTTTCAATCTTCCCCCCCCCCAACAAACACGACTTCTGATTCCACGAAATATCTTTCTTCAAAATCCGGTCTTACAGATAACAGGAAGAGAAATTTGTTGTGCGAGTGAAGTAATCAGTAACCCGTGTGTTCTTTATCAATTCCTTACAAGAAGGCAGTTACATCACAACAATGATGTAACGTAATTTACAGTACAACCAATGAGGTATTAGTATAATTTACTTAAAATTTTTGACAAAAAATTGTTGAAAAAATAACATGAAATCCCTGAACCCGAACAACAGCAAAAATATAATTTACGACTGATCTCTTGAAAGGACCCGAAACCTTGATGAAAGCAGATATAAATCCATGATTGTAAATCTATTGTAATACAGTAACACAATAAAAAAGAGTGGTAATAAAGAAGTATCGGATTTTTTAAAACTTTTTTCACGGATTTATCACTATATCCAAAATTACATCACAGGCCAAATTGTGGTTATTCACTGTTTTTGTTACATACGTTTCAGGTATGTCACGCGTACCCAATCTAACAAACGTAGCAGATGATATATCTTGTTCCGCGCGGAGAGAAAAATTGACCCGCCATATTAGTATACCCCGAATTCTTCGTGCTGCAGAGAAGCTAGAACTATCGTTTATCGAATCACGCATCGGGAGAGATGGCTCAGGGCATAACTGATGTCAATGCAGTGCCTCTGGCCGGTAGGTCCTGGGGTTGAGTCGCGACGTTGGCAGGATTTTCAACACCCTGATAGTTTGGTCGAGTTCTGACGCTATGTGGAGGAGAATTCTAGCGGCCGGCTGCTCTGATCTGCCTTTTTCCGTGGTTACTCCGATCAATAACAGGTGAATGCCGGAGCTGTACCCTACCAAACGGGCCACGGTCCGCTGCGAACTCTCCCTTCCCCTTGTCTTATCATCACCCCTTACATAGACTTACTCTTACATGCACCCTACTACCACACATGCCGAGAGATCGGTCAGGAGTTTAGAGCTTGTCCTGGCTGGAGCTGTACCCCACTAGTGGGAGATACTTGGTTGGTGAAAACCCCATTAACCGCCGGTAGGTCGGCGCCGGATCTCGCCATTTAGCGGGACACGATCACCGCCACCTCCCGAAGAAAAACACATGCACCACACTTTCAGGAATTACGACCTTAGCTGTTAAAACTGAATCACTAGTAATCAGTCAATTATTCAATCAATCAATCATCGAATCACGGAAATTTCGTGGCCAGCTATCACAAGTGTCCGTTCACATAGCGCACGCTGCAGAGGAGAGCGCTATCCCCAATTCGCCCTGCGCCCCGCCTCACCGAGCAATTGCTTGCGTTCGGGTCGAGCTCCCTCGCGCAACGCCGCGCCGCGGCCGCTTCGGTTCGGCTCCATTCGGTTTTATTGAACTTCGCGCCGTGTCGTTGCCTCCCAGTTTGACTTTCATTCCGTTCCGATCTATTTCTGTGAGCCGCTACGGCCGCACGGCTGCCACTGCCCATTCAGATTTCTCTTCGTTCCGTCGTGCTGTTTGAGTTCATCAATCACGCTTAACGCACCCCATTGATGCTCTTCTCTGGGATTGCTAGTGGTTAAAGTGTTGGTTGCGCGCTGTGGAGTGAAGTGCATTTCGAATACTATCCATGGGAATAAATGTTTTGCACAAAGATGGCAATTACTTGTGAGAACTTAGCTATACTTTCATGCCCTTTTGTACAGGCGTAGGTGACTCACAGCATTAATTGATGTCACTGCACTGCTTCTGACCGAGAGATCCCATAGGGCAAAGTCCCGACAGTGGTAGGATTTTTGACACGAGCCACTTAACTAAGTCGCATTCAGCCTCTCCTATGGAGGAGAATTTTAGCGGCCGGCGGCTGCCGTGATCGGTAGTTTTCCGTGGTTTCTTCAATCAACTCCGGTGATTGCCAGAGCAGTATCCTAACAAACGGGCCACGGACTGCCTGCGTTCTCTCCTTCCTCTTCCGTCTCCTATCCTCACCCCTTACGGATACACACTTACATGCAATACACTAACACTCATGTAAGAATTTCGCCAAGAAGTCGGGGAAGATTACCGCCATCTCCTGCGACAAAAACAGCACTACACTTACTGAACTAATGATTTTAGCCATTGACGCTCACGGGAACACTAATCAATCAATCAAGACTTTCTCTAATTATCGTCTTTCTCTACACCTGATCTACACTTATCTTCTTTGGTCAGTTATCCATATTCGCTCATTACGATCTGCTTCTCTTTCCGTTCATTACTATTTTGGAAAGACGGTGCATTTTCTAGGATGGTCATTACATTATTCTTTATATTACATTGTCCTCTTTGTAACGGGGCTTCATTTATTAAAACTGGTGACAATTTAATTAGCAGTCAACTTATTTAATGTCAGTTTACATTTTCCTCAGTTCACGCATTTGCTTGCAAGGTTGAAGGCCTGAATGCTTCACGGTGGAACGCTGCAGGATACCACTGGCCTAACCGCAGAAGGACGCGTCGGAATCGTGTTTGTCTCCGTGGATTTTGGCTGTCGATGAAGTGCTGTTGTATAACAGGAAACGCACAAGGCTACCGAAGCAAATTACAACCGCGTCCCCTTATTTTATATATTTTAATTGATAAAAAACACAAATGCTGTGCTATGACCTTCCACTTTTCTGCCGGACAGTCCTTGATTCACAGCCGGGAAGGCGATGGTAGATTCGAAAGCTAATTAATTCTCTAGTTCAATGTAACGATCGGTATCCTTCAACAGCAATATTTCCTTTCGAGAAATAGTAGGGAATCATTGAACGTTTTCCTGTACAAATCTTGCGCATTGTTTGAAGACAGAATGCTAGAAAGCAAGTAAGTGGAAGACCGTCTGAGTTACAAATGTTTGTGACTTCACGTGCTGTGAGGATTTTTCAAGACCTCTGGAATTTTTCAAGTTTTAGAGGTGTAGTTGTAGTATAACGAGAATAATTAATAATAAGAATATGTTATCACTTTGAAATAAATGGTTATGAAATCAGTTATTTGAACCGTCCCGATGATTTTTTGACGTATCAATTCAACGCGTGAGTGGGATGGAGAGAGGGTTAGATTTCTACCCTGGACGTGGTTGTCTTTCGCGTACGTGTTGTGTCGTAGAAGGCTTCACATTCTGCTGACACGATAAAGGAACCGAATGTGTTTTAGTTGTGTAGTACATAATTCATTATACTGAGAGTTGAGATTTAGCCGGGTAAAGAACAAGAGTAAGAATGTAAGATAGAAATAAAGAAATATATAAAAATTGAAAACATGTATTTAACGATGGTATGATTAATGGTTATTATTATTATTATCATTATTATTATTATTATTGTTATTATTATCATTATTATTATTATTATTATTGTTATTATAAGAATGTTTGGTTGTGGTATTAAGTGTCCCCTTCTCCCCGCAGTAAGTTCGTGCTGAACGAGCCCAAGGACATCTTCGACGGCGTGGGCGCCCCCGACTGGCGCCTGTCCGTGTGCCTGCTCATCTCTTGGGTGGCGATCCTGCTGGTGATCATCCGCGGCGTGCGCTCCTCGGGCAAGGCCGCCTACTTCCTGGCGCTCTTCCCCTACGTGGTGCTGGTGATCTTGCTCATCCGCGGCTGCACGCTGCCCGGGGCCGCGCAGGGCATCATCTACTTCATCAACCCGCAGTGGGACAAGCTGCTCGAACCGATGGTGAGTTCGTGGACATTGGCAATTGAATTGTAGAGCTTAACGTCGATTGCGTAACGGCGTGAATGCGTGGCGACGGCGGCGATGGTGTAACGGTTAGCGTATCGGACTGTTGTACCCAAGTTGGCGGGTTCAAACCCGATCGAAGCCGTGGATTTTTAAGGGCGAAAAAATCTTTCGTACGCCTTTCTTCGGAGGGGAAGTAAAGCCGGCTGTCCCATGTTAGTAGATTTACTTGCATGTAAAAGATCCTCAAGCCTAAATGACGCCTCTGAGCTAAATTGAAATCGCCTGTTTCTCGCCCAAGAAATACCTCCTTTATCTGCTAGTTGGTGAAAGGAGCGTAGCGAAATTTGCGTGGTCAGACGGAAGAGCGGGCCTGATGGCCCGAGTCTCGCCACGTAAAATAAGGCAAAATTCAATTCAATTCAATTCAATTCAACGTCAATTGAGAGAGAAGGATAGCGAAGAGATGGATTGAGAGAGAAGCAGAGGATTCATTTTGGCTAGCAGTGTACATAATTGACGGAGTAGCCAAAACGCATGAGGGAGGGTATTATCGACGACTGCAAATTTTTATTTGCATTTAGCCATTATGTCCCGTAAAAGGCAATTGTCCTCGGAGACGTTAGAGCCCGGGGTTCCTATTCGGTCATCCCGCCAGAAACCAGCGACATCTCGAATTCGCTTAACCTTCATGATTTCACGTAGTTAACGGATTCGGCTAGCGATGCCGGTTTCGCGGTCGTGGCCTTTCAGTAGAACCATCCCAGCATTCGCCTGGATGACCGAGGGGAAACCATGAAAACCCCGGTCAGGTTAGCCGGCTTGGGGATTGAACTCAGAGCCTCCCGAATGCAAAGTGAGCGCGCTACGTCCTGAGCCTCTTTGCTCGATGGCACTACGAATTGGTTCTCCAGAAAATAGTTTACCGTCACCAGAGGGCAGTTTTAGAAGTTTGTCATCCAAACAATCACCGAATCTCTAGTTTGATACCACTTGCAATGAAATGAATTAACTGCCTTTGCTCTATGGGCTCGTACGCTCAGCATCAAATTTACAATTACGATAGGTTCCAAATAAAACACTAAATCGTACATCCTTTTCAACTTCTAGCGCTTGACATTACAACTAAATTCTATGGGAACTGTTGGAGATGGGGCACAATTTTACGTATTAAATGTTACGTACTAGCTGTTACGTGCGAATTAGTGTATTTTCTTCCGCCACTTTTTATTGCAGGACCGAATTGTCGTGTGCATAATTCCGTGAAGTTTTCTCTACAACACTATTAAGGCAGCGAAAACCGCGTCGATGTGCGGGTACGGCTTCCGCCACTTGCAGCTCCCAAGGGCGATGGTTAGGGGCGTGTAAAGTAAACGCAAAGCCAGCTCCAGAGCGCCACTTGCGTAACGCCAGCACAGGACGCCGCAGCAGACATTATCCCATTAAATTAAGAACAACAAAGACTAAGGCCACTTTTCAAAATGATGGAGTGACACGGCATAATCGTAAAAAATATCACCGGGAAATTCATTGCCACAAACAGAATAAAATCATGTTATACCGAAGATATTTTGAAACCTTCTTAACTTCCTGATCTGTTGAATATTATACCTAAATGAATAACTTTTAACTGTAAATATGACTATTAATTGATTTCTAATAACGTAGAGTATTATGTACCAAATATTTTATAACATTAATGATTTTAGATTCTGAGAGGGCAAGGAAGTAGGTGACCTTACTTTGTGTTATCATGTAATTAGTTAAACCATCTGAATGACATTAATGTCGACCAGCAAATTATGAATAAAAAATGAAATTCGTTGTTAGTAAACTTCGGCTGCAGTACCAGTAAAACAAAGTATGCTTTAACGGCATTAAATGTTTAATTGCTAACGCGTTCTAAATAACTAATGGATTGTGGAATTTGAATTAGCAATGACAAGCAAGAGGTAATGACGTAGGTAATAAAGAGGTAATGGACGTACTGTATAAATTAATGAATGTGCAAATGTATTTATGGATGAATAAAAGGAGAGAGAATTATTAATAAACAAATCAATGAACCATCCAATACGACGAAATCTTTCATAACCAAACTCTTTCGTAATTTCTATTTGTAGTTATGTGTAAAAACATAATTGAACTCATGAACAGAAACGTCTCTAAGTTAATACATCAGGTTTTTTCATTAAAGGCTTATTTCGAGTGCGAGTGTTGGATCGTTGGTAGCAAGGACAGGTGATAAAAGATTCTTTTGGCTTCAGGTGTGGTATGCTGCGGTGTCTCAGGCTTTCTTTTCGCTGTCCGTGTGCTTTGGAACCCTCATCGTGTACTCTTCCTACAACGACTTCAATCACAACGTCCACAGGTAGGTGAAACTCACTATTTTATATTTTCTCTGAACTCTAGAAATTCTTTTGTACTCTGAAGTTAACTAACGTAAATTATAACAATAGTTTTCACAATTTTTTTCTCACCTTTATTTGGCTTGGTAAGTAAGTAGGTATAAGTTACGTGAAATGTCAACGACTTTGTGATCTAATAGCTTCCAAGTAGTATTTACAAATGACATTTGAGTTGTTCAGTTATCTTTTACAATCGGGAATAAAACTCTAGTCTCCGAGAATTCGTCCAGCTGCCCTACCTCTTTTGCTACCGGGACTGAGAGTTCTCAAAATTCAACTTTTTTTTGCATTCCAGCATTATAAAAGAACCTTTTCTGTTGCAAGAAGTCGTTCATAATCGGGCATTTTACGGCACAAATGATGATGTATTAGATTTTATGTCACGAATGAATGCGTCATCACACATTCAGCCAATCGTAGAATAGTAGAGAATCGGGGGGAGGTAGAGCTAAAAGGAACAGCCGACCACTGTTTACTCGCACGATGTCAAATACCCGAGTCGTCACAGGGAAGTTTCGCAAAATTAAGTTTGATTCTCTTATAAATGTATAATGCTATTATACAAATAAATATAGTATGCAACTCGTTTATAATGTTGCTTTGTTACATCGCTCGCTCCTAAAGTCGCTCGTTTTCAAAACATGTACTCATGCGATAAAGCTTAACATTATAAGCTAATTGCATAAACTACTATTTGAGATTCAGTAACCATATCAAAAACAAATCAATGAGCGAGTGTGTGTTTGCGCGTGCCCTCAGAGATGCCGTGATCGTGACGTCAATGGACACGCTGACGAGCCTTCTGGCCGGGTGCACCATCTTCGCCATCTTGGGCAACTTGGCGCACGAGCTGGACAAGGGCGTGGACGAGGTGGTGAAGGGCGGCGCCGGTCTGGCCTTCGTCTCCTACCCCGACGCCATCGCCAAGTTCGACTGGGTGCCTCAGGTAACTATCGCGACGGAATTTGATTGGATCAGACTGTGTTTTGTTCATACGATGCCCAGACAACGTTTACGTGAACGTGTTTCCGATCACTCGTTTAGGAAAAAATACGTTTTCTTATTTTTAAATTCAAAATGTAATTTTTGATTTGATTTGAATTTTTTTCTATTTTAACTCAATAACATATATTATAGCAAATTACAATAGTAGAAATTTCGTGTGTCAAAGTTAATTCTCAATCAACAATTTGTAAATAAACCATTACTATAGAGTGGCACAAAATGGAGGTTATAAGCAAACTTGGTAAGGCAAACGTCATCCAAGTCCATAGAGTTACCAAGTGCATTAGGGATAATTTGATGAAAATAACCTACATCTTCATTAATTTACGATTAAATCCTCTAATGGCTATGCTATACTCCATTCGCGCAAATTTTAACCCTAATTTTCTTTAGTTTGAAAAAAACAAATTGAAATGAGATAAAAATGTACGTCGGCACCTTCGCCATGGACGCTGCGTCACCCGGACAGCCTAGCAAATACTGACTCCTGCCGCGGAAGCCTACGCTCTCAGACAAAAATGTAGTTAAGAATGTTTTATGTTTCCCACATTTGTGAGCCTACAGAAATACTTGCACTAAATGGCTAAAAACATCAAAACGAGAGTAATTGGTTTCGAGTCTTTAACACTGACTGCACAGAATAACGCTGTACACGACAAAATAAAGGAGGAGTGGCATTTTGCGCTCAATTGTTGTAATTGTGGAAAATTATTTATTGAGAATATTGCGTATTCTTTAGGCAGAACAATGGCCCTTTGAGCGACAGTGCCTACGATAATACATTCTCACATATTCGCAATCTTGGTTATATCTCAGACTGCGTTGAGGGCAGGAAGGGAAATGTAGGGTTAAGAGTTGTCTGACATGAGGTGGCCGAGATCGCTAAGGCAGTAGTGCCGTAGCGATCTCGGACCGAAGAATCGCGGGTTTGACTCCCGCCTCGAGCATGGTTGTATTGTGTTCGTCCTTTCACCCCGTATCATCATCATCATCATCATCATCATCATCATCATCATATCGCGTCATTCTCACAGTAACCATACCGTTACAAGCAATAGTGTCATCCTCACAGTTACCATACCGTTACAAGCAATAGTGTCAGCCTCACAGTTACCACACCGTTACAAGCAATAGTGTCAGCCTCACAGTTACTATACCGTTACAAGCAATAGTGTCATCCTCACAGTTACCATACCGTTACAAACAATAGTGTCATCCTCACAGTTACCATACCGTTACAAGCAATAGTGTCGTCCTCACAGTTACCATACCGTTACAAGCAATAGTGTCATCCTCACAGTTACCACACCGTTACAAGCAATAGTGTCAGCCTCACAGTTACCATACCGTTACAAGCAATAGTGTCATCCTCACAGTTACCACACCGTTACAAGCAATAGTGTCATCCTCACAGTTACCATACCGATACAAGAAATAGTGTCATCCTCACAGTTACCATACCGTTTCAAACAATAGTGTCATCCTCACAGTTACCATACCGTTACAAGCAATAGTGTCGTCCTCACAGTTACCATACCGTTACAAGCAATAGTGTCATCCTCACAGTTACCACACCGTTACAAGCAATAGTGTCAGCCTCACAGTTACTATACCGTTACAAGCAATAGTGTCATCCTCACAGTTACCATACCGTTACAAGCAATAGTGTCGTCCTCACAGTTACCATACCGTTACAAGCAATAGTGTCATCCTCACAGTTACCATACCGTTACAAGCAATAGTGTCATCCTCACAGTCACCATACCGTTTCAAACAATAGTGTCATCCTCACAATTACCATACCGTTACAAGCAACAGTGTCGTCCTCACAGTTACCATACCGTTACAAGCAATAGTGTGATCCTCACAGTTACCATACCGTTACAAGCAATAGTGTCATCCTCACAGTTACCATACCGTTACAAGCAATAGTGTCGTCCTCACAGTTACCATACCGTTACAAGCAATAGTGTCATCCTCACAGTTACCACACCGTTACAAGCAATAGTGTCAGCCTCACAGTTACCATACCGTTACAAGCAATAGTAGTCGCTAATGACCTAGAAGTTGATGCGACCTTAAATAACAAAAAAAGTAGTCTGACTTAAGGTGCGCTTGGTGTGTTGCAGCTGTTCTCGGTGCTGTTCTTCCTCATGCTGTTCACGCTGGGCATCGGGTCTGCCGTGGCGCTGGCTGGAGCCGTCATCACCATCATCTGCGACCAGTTCCCGTCCTTTCGCTACAGCTACGTGGCCACTGCCGTCTGCACCGTCGGTTTCCTCGTTGGCCTCGTCTACGTCACGCCGGTGAGCTTCAACCTCAAAGCTGTCTCAAGTTATTTCGGGGTTGCATTGGAGGGATACGACGTCATTGTCGATGTTGTTAAAACACCGGTATTTTTGTAGGATATTTTAAACATCGATGTTTTTTACTATTAAACAATTTCTTTATTTACGAGTCACAATTTGACAATCCGTACATCATTCTCATCGGCAAGAATATACGAGTCTTTAAAATGATTCTTCACGGATATAAGAAAAAAGATCATTCACCAGAACTATTCACTATTGACAGTAAAGTCATCAAAATATTTTGGTACTCTTTATCTTCGAACCTTCTCTTTTCTTTGACTCACACATCCCAAGATAACTCTTTCCTGTCCAAAAAACGTCCCATTTCCATCTTATAACATGAAGATTTTGCCAAGTTCATTCCATCTCTACCTTTATCGTAATTTCATACCGTCGGGTTAATTTTTTGTATATTTGTATATTAAAGAGGCAGATTTGTTACAGTATCAGTTTTAATAACGACCTAACAATGGTAGATTCCTGTAAGACGAGTGAAAACATATATTTCGAGTATACTTTCAAAGACCGAAATATTAATTGCAACTCGAATTTTATTTTTAAATGTCAATTTATTGTGTTTTTTAAGAGAGATTTGAAATGTGTTTTGCTTTGAAACTCTCTCGAGATAGTAGTACATAATTTGAATATTCCTTCTACTGCTACTACCATTAAAATTAGCGCCGACATCAAAGTAGAAACGAGGTACCTAACTATTAGTGAGAACGAAAGACATTCTCAGGTATTTCACACTTCAAAAATAAATCAACTGACTTGTGGTACTATACAATACTATACAAATACAGTACTATACAAATAGAATGGAACCTTACGGTTTTCTGTGTCAGATTATAAACATAAACGCCGACGAATTTCAAATATTTTTCCTGGCACTTCCAAAATAAGTATCAGCAAAAGAAAATAATAGAAAAAGGAATGAGAAATAAATTGGAAAATTATATCTCCAAATATGGGCCGCCACTCCACTCCACTCCACACCACTCCACTCCACGACACACTTCTTCGAGCACCTCCTTGAAGTTGAGAGCTATTGATCTCAGCAGCCATTACCTTCCAAACAAAGAATGTTTTGTTTAGGACAAACCCATTTCTAGTTTCTATGTTCGTTCTTTAAATCATTTTAATGAAAACGATATTAAATTAATACATTTTAATATAAATATAAGAACTTTTGAATCAGCAGAAATGAAATTCTTAATCTTTTGTGAGTTAATGTCCAAGAATGCATCAGTTTAGTAGATATTAGAAACGAATTACAAATTGATGGTAAGTACACACGAGTATAAAGATACCCATAAAATTGCACCCAGTACATTTCAAGAATGTAAAATGAAAGACCAAACTTGACCAAGGTGGTGTACAATTCGAAGTGATGACATTAGAGTGAAATAGAGGCTCCGGGAAGAGCTGAGAGAACCCCACGCCCTGACTGAAAGGCCGAGTTCTTGCAGAGGATGGTGAATTTATTATAGCTATATGTAGATTTTCTCATTACCGTTTTAAGTTCTTCTCTACAAAATCATTTTTAAGTTTATTATTTCTCAAGAGCGTTTTAAGTGTCTTGAAATGACATCATATTTGCGTTCTGTTCTTGAGATTTACAATTATATCAATAGACATCATATTTAATGGGTAATTTCTGCACTGAAACAATTTTACTTTTGTCGTATTATTTTACAATTTTTAAATTGGGGTGATAATTAATAATTGTTAAATAAAATAATGCACAAAAATGGAGTCTCAAGTTTGGTAATGAGCTATCAACCAAAAAAAGGGTCGACAAGATTTTAAATACTAAATAAAAGACGATGATAATAAAGAGAATTGACAGGATTATCAACTCGTTCTTCCGAAGAGATGACTCTTTTGCTTTGTGGAACCATTGAGAAACTCTTTGAAGACCCGAGTACGATTGATAACGATGAGAGCCCTTAATAAACTTGTATCAGGAACACCTCTAATCAAACAGAATGTTTCCTCTCTTTGTAAATCAAACAACTGTTGCAATACGAATAATCTCTTTCTTTGAGTAAATGAAAATAATCCTAGGAGAACTTCAACTCTTCACAATAGTACCGATTTTTCATAGAGCAGTTTATAAAGTATTCCTTCTTTCTGTTCGAAAAAAATTACGAAATGTTCAACAACCATTGAATCCGAGGAAATACTAGTTCAATTAATCTTACAACGATTAATTGCGCGTAAATAATTTTAAATTAAAAAAATGGTTATACTCGTATTACGTGCATTGTATGAGTCATATATATTACAAAAAAGAACTGTCGGTGTAAAAGCATTTTGTATAACTGACACGTTCAAAACTAATTTTAACACCATGTCTGTAAGTGTAGTTATGCGGTAATAAGTAATACAATATCGTACTTTCACAACATCAACATGTTTCTCCAAAGAGCTACCGATTCAAATATCAGAGATTCAAGAGATAACAAATATTGATCACGAGTGTCTCAACAAGCCAATCGATTGCATGAGGACAACTGATAAAGAGGCGTAATTCTAAAAAGATATTTCTTCAAGACACTTGACACTTCACTCCACTCCTCTCTGCTGTTCCACGAACAGTTACGTATATCTGAAATAGATAATTTTCGCAATAGTCACTTAAGTACTTACAAATGAAAGTGTTGACACAAGAGGATGCTGGAAATTCCTTTGTTTATTTACTCGTAGAGTTAGTATTAGTGCTCCTATAGTTACAACAAAATTATCCTCATTTAAGGGCTTGTTAAGTTGTGTTATTTGGCATTCAGAACTAAACGTAATTTTCTGTTGCAGGGCGGCCAATACGTTCTGAGTCTCGTGGATTACTACGCCGTCACATTCACAGTCTTCATATTGGCTTGCATTGAGATGATGGCCGTCGCCTGGATCTATGGTAAGAACCTCAGTTTACATACATTTTTAGTATATTTCAATACACGCATGCAAATGTTGAGTATCAACATAGCAAAACAAATGTTTCGTTTCAGTATTCCGATTTGTCGTTACATTGCCACGCCTGTATTGTGCGTGTTGTTCTAAGGGGTGGACAACCTGTTCAAAATCGTTCTCCCCGTGGTGTACGTGTCGGTTCAATGTATCAAAAGAAACGTTCCCTCCCAATATCCCGATATGCCGTTTCATTGCCGTGCCCGGTTGTGCTCAGGGGTGGACAACCTGTGCGAGGACATCGAGTTCATGCTGGGCTTCCGGGTGAGCGCGTACTGGCGCCTGTGCTGGGGCATCATCACCCCCGTCCTGCTGGTGGTGATCCTGCTGTACTCGTTGGTGCGACTGGAGCCGCTCCTGTACAACAAGGTGGAGTTCCCCATGGGCGCCTACAGCGCCGGCTGGATCCTGCTGGCCGTCGGCATCCTCACTGTGCCTGCGGGCCTCATCCTGCAGGTGAGCGATGAGACTGCTTGGTGACTTGGTGACATACGATGAGGTGACATGGCGCGCAGCGATGGTGTAACGGTTAGCGCATCGGACTGTTGTACCCAAGTTGGCGGGTTCAAACCCGATCGAAGTCGTGGATTTTTAAGGGCGAAAAAATCCTTCGAACGCCCGGACGGAGGGGAAGTAAAGTCGACTGTCCCATGTTAGATTTACTTGCATGTAAAAGCCTAAATGACGCCTCTGAACTAAATTCGCCTCGCCCAAGAAATACCTCCTTTCTCTGTGAGTTGGTGAAAGGAGCGTAGCGAAATTTGCGTGGTGAGACGGAAGAGCAGGCCTCATGGCCTGAGTCTCGACACGTAAAAAGGCATTAATTCAATTCAATACATAGTAGTTCTTTAGGCACCAAGGGTGTTACAAGGGTTCCAATGATCGAGCGACGACAAAAAACCTTCGTACGCCTTCCTTCGGAGGGGAAGTAAAGCCGACTGTCCCATGTTAGTACACTTACTTGCATGTAAAAGATCCTCAAGCCTAAATGACGCCTCTGAGCTAAATTCAAATCGCCTGTTTCTCGCCCAAGAAATACCTCCTTTCTCTGCTAGTTGGTGAAAGGAGCGTAGCGAAATTTGCGTGGTCAGACGGAAGAGCAGGCCTCATGGCCTGAGTCTCGCCACGTAAAATAAGGCATTAATTCAATTCAATACATTGTAGTTCTTTAGACACCAAAGGTGTTACAAGGGTTCCAATGATCGAGCGAGGACAAAAAGCCTTGGGGGGGGGGAAGTAAATCCTGTTCTCCATGATAGTAGATTTACTGCATGTAAAAGATCCTCAAGCCTAAATGAAGCCTCTGAACTAAATTCAAGTCGCCTTAGAAATACCTGCTTTCTCCGCTAGAGGGTGAAAGGAGCGTAGCGAAATTTGCGTGGTCAGACGGTAGAGTAGGCCTCATGGCCTGAGTCTCGCCACGTAAAATAAGGCAACAATGCAATTCAATTCAATTCAATTCAAAAAAGCTCGAGAGTGTTTTGCACGAGATAATTTTAATATTTCAGGTTGACTTATTTCTTAATTAACTAAATGTTAGCTTGTCTCGGTTTGTATTTTCATTTTTCCCCTCATATAAATCCCCCTCTTTATTCCCATTCTTAATTCTCTCCTATACATGAGATGTAGCATCATTCAAATGTTTTCATATTTCCCTCGGCCAACGATCCTCTCCATCCAGGTGCTTTTTGCAGTGTATATTAAGCTCCAATAGCAATAACAAGCAATAACATATCAGTAAAAAAGTAGTAATTTATTGACGCACCGGGTAGGAACGACGTGTGACCGTTCGTTCGGCATACGGCAAAGCGCTCCGTTGCCTCGGCAAGCGGGTTGCAGCTCGTTGTGTTCACTAAGAACCACGAAAAGTTGTCGTGTTAAATGAATCATACTGCTTACATTTAATACAAGTATTGTGTTATTATATTACATTGTATTATAAATGGAGTCTTTTTCTGCTGTGTGCTTAAAAAACAAGTGAGCCAAATAATATGAAGGAATGTTTCATTTATGAGCCCTGTATTATGAAGGGACATTTCATCTCAACCTGGACGTTATCTTGTCCTTTTTTTAGCATTAATAATTTATTATTTCACTACGATGTGACAAAATAATAAATTGGTACAGTTCTGTCAGTAAAACAAGGATAATTATGACAATCTAAATCGTTGCCGTGCAGTCGTTACGCTTGCTTTCTCAAAAATGGCGTGTTTCCTTGTTCAAATGAATCGCAATACGAAACACAACTCAACACAATACGTTGAAAGCTATTTAGACGTTCTCTGAGAAATATCACATATCTGAAAAAAACAAGACTCGTTCTTTGTTAGTGCGTTACACATTTCCCTCACGCAATGCACCTCAAGGCCACTCTTGTTACACTTCTTGCGTAATAACTATTATTTTTTCATTGTGTACAGGAACACAAATTAGAAGATTATGAACCCACGCTGGTATTAGTAAATTTATGAAAGAATTGTGAAGATTTAAGCTTGTCCACGACTACTAAGTAAAGCTAAAATGCACATAGGACTGTTACAAAAATGAAGTTCCATTTGCAAAAGCTTCGCGTAAACGATACGATCAGTTGGCGATGTTCCAACAGATCAATCGATGACAGAACGTGACTGCAAAGAACAATAAAACATTAATCAGTGCAAGATTCAAACAATTGATTGCTTATTTGCAAGAGACACCTATTATTGATTCGATAAACAAATCCTTGACTACAGGGAAAAGGCTCAATTTACACAAATCAACTGCTTTTTTCATTTCTGTGTTATTATTTTTTTCGATTATTTATATATATAATTCATTTCAATTTACATTTTTCTAGAGTGTTAATATATTTCTGCAATGCAAGTGTTTGCGTAAGAAGTATTTTTTCAAACCACCTTTTGAGTGCTTATTGCGGCTCAACCATTCGGAATATCCAAGATCCAAGGAGTTTATTAGATAAAACACGCTTAAAATTGTCCTAAGAGCTTGTTTTCGAAGTTTCTTTTCCGGACTATCTCTATATTATTCTCCAGTCATTCGCGATTTCTTCCATTTGTTTATTCTTTCCTCTTCTCTTCACCACCATGAGCGTTGTTTCTCACGCGCCCGCTTGCCCGTGTTGCAGATGAGCCGGGAGGTGCGCGCGCGGCGCGACGCGGCGGTGGCGCGGGGCGCGGAGCCCGAGGCGCTGCCGTGGCTGCCCGTGAGCGGCCGCTTCTGGAGCTTCTGGGGCAGCGTGGTGGCGGCGTCGTTCCGCCCCAACGCGCTGTGGCGGCCCAAGGCGCACAAGCACTTCAAGGAGTGGGTGGAGTTCAAGGAGGCCCGCGCGCGCGCCGCCGCCCGCGCCAACGAGCCGCGCTGGATCCGCTACCTGCGCCGCTTCACCGGCCTCCCGTTCCCGGGCCCCGTCTGAGGCAGGCCCGCGCGCCGCGCCACGCCCACCGCCCCGAGCCAAAGCCTTAGCCACCGCCTCGCCACAGCCCGCTAGCGCCCAGCCTAAGCCTAAGCCCCGCCCCCGCCCCTGCTCCGCGCCATCCCTCCTCGTCATCGCTCCCCCATCATCGCTTCCTCGTCGTCGCTCCCCGTCATCGCTCCCCGTGATCGCTCGCCCGTGATCACTCCCCCGTCATCACTCCCCCGTCATCGCTCCCCCGTCATCGCTCCCCCGTCATCGCTCCCCCGTCATCGCTCCCCCGTCATCGCTCCCCCGTCATCGCTCCTCCGTCATCGCTCCCCCGCTACCGCCACCGCCACTGCCCTTTGCTGTAGCCATCGCTATGCTCTTCGTCTTCTCTCCCCGCCACCGCCACCCTTCCCCGCCTCCCCTTCCCGCTGACGCTCCTCGCCACCGTTCTCCACTGCAGCCTTCCCGCCACCACACCCTTCTACCACCCCTTGTCTATACCAACCCAACAGAACGCTCCTCAAACAACCTCAACCCAATCATCATGTCCCCAACATCATTTCTTCGCTAACACATCCACGCCAATGTCATCCTGCTCACGCATCCCCCTCCTCTCCCGATTATTTTCTTGCGTCTTGCGATCCTTCGTTACCACGGGCTTGAGGATGGCGGTGGGCGCCAGCGGCGGAGTATTCCTTCCAAAACGGGCTGCCAAGTGGGGCATTCTGAGAGCTTTCAGGAGAAGACAGTGTCCTCCCTGATCTGTGATATTACGACGTGACGGAGCTGTTTCTGCGCCTGTGGACGGGCGGTCTGTCCCAGATCTGTGTTCGACAGAGACGAAAGTCGCGTGTTGCTTCGTATCTTGTTGTTGTCAGTATTCATCGTGAAGAAGTGCAGGAATGTGACCGTGTGACGCTTGAAGTTATTTATAGAAATAATTGGTGCTTATTGACTGTTTTTATGTTTTTTGACGTTTTTTGTCTTGCTATCAAGCTCGAAATTTGGAGAAACGAAGATCATGATGATGAACTCAAGATTTACAGAGACTTTGCTTGTTTCTGACGGATTTTAGAATTTTCTGACGAAATTAAACAAACACTATACAATTACAATGCAGAAAGCAATAGAAACATTTCCAGCAACTTTTGGAAAACTCATTTCTCGTACGGTAAATCCTGCAAAATAACATTCATTCCAATCGTTAAGCATTCAAAAATGTAGTAATTCCCATCGTTAACATTAGATTCCTCGCTGGATTATGTACTCTAGTGAAGATCGTACATGAATGTTTTTGTGCATCTTGTGATACTCGTTGGCTGTGATGGTTGAATTCACCTCGCGGGTTCCAGACAAAGTTTTTCTAATCAAGAACTTGCAGGAAGAATTTTTGTTACGAATGCGTTGTTAATGTCTCGCAGTGAAATGATATTTTATTATAAAAAGAAAGAATGTCAGTACCTGGAATCATAGATGTGCCACAACCATTGTACCTTCTAAAACAGAAATAATTCATGTGATCATTAGGATTTTAACTGTAAATATTGTTGAACTTGTTTTAATAACCTAAGCTCATTTGACATAACTAACCATTTTATAGATCACCAGAAATGTTTTTAATTTCAACTTCGTATTTTCCTCTCTGGTTCCTCTTGTTTGTCATCAATATGTTACCAAGCGACACATATTTCTTTACACGAAAAAGTTCACTACAAGCAAAGACGTGCGGCAGTGTACTTGTAAATAGAGACAATGTACCTTTAAAAATTGTATTATAATTGAAGTTTAATATATTATGTGAAATAAGAGATATGTGTATTATTCTGTTGCCTGATTATTTTCATTATTCATTTTCTTTATATTACATTCCTGTATATATTTTAGATATAGTAAACATTCTTGAGGTTTTGAAAATTCTTGTAACTCTAATGCAATTAAAATGCTGTCTCTGCATTACTTAAAAAAACAATGCGTTAAGTTCAGATTATTCGACAGATGTGTGTTAAGGACAAGTCTTGACCTTGATACTAAATGTGAAAAACAGAGAAGATAGGAAAAAGAAACAAATGATTAGAGATAAACCTTCTGCTCTACCTGTACAATCTTCTTCTTTATCTCGTCGCCTCTCGTTTCCTATTGTTCGCATCCAGCGCTAACCGCCCCTAATCCTCATAATTCTTCACTCGACATGATAAGGCTGCACGGTTAAAACGAGAACGTTGCGAGAATAGGACGCACAAATCTCCTTTATCGCTAAATGAGCAAAGTGCAGAAACCCATGATTTTATCTTTCGTATAGATGGGATAATTTCACTACCAAGATTGCCACTACTATAGGACTAGGTGCGAGAAAATAGAAGTGATTGAATTTCGCATGTGATGTTTGTTTTATTCTTTTAGAGCAACAAAATTCGTCTCATTATTATTTATTGTTATTATTACTGTTATCATTATCATTAAAATACATTTCACCATCTGATCATCATTGTAAGTGAAATGTAAAATGTAACATTCACAGGGGTTCTTAACTTCGAAAGACTGTTGGAAGAGTTCACTATCTCGATACCCCATTCGATCAGAGCAAATGGGTATATACCGGTAGATGGAGATTCCCTTCCCGGCTGAGGTAGATAGTTCTTTGTTCTTTAACAGTTACAAAAGATAGATTTGTTCAGAAGTTAACTGATAATTTTAAATAAATATTGCTGAAGATTTCAGATCCTGCAAAATATTTGTAGTATTTGTAGGAGAGGTTCGTTCATTGATACTTTGTCTTTAGCCAATTACTCTATGGCTCATCTTATCCCTCAGCCGTTAAGGTCAAAGTCATCCACACATTTCGTGACTTCTCTTTAACCATCATATAAGGAGGTATCATTTTGACTAACTATTGTAACCGAATTTCTCTTCATAATTAGAAATTCAGTTGAGGCTCCAAATATTTAAAATTACGCTTTTCAAATAAGTGAACGGACATTGTAATGAAGTACTTTCATTGCAACAATTCATAATTATCTCCAATACTTTCCATTAACCTCTCCGACAAATAAAGAAATGATGTATCTATTCCAATGGTGCACCCGTGGGAGGATTCAGTCCTCCCACTTCATCTCCAGAAGGCCAGAGACATAGTCAGAAATGCACCGAGTCAGCGACTTAGGTCATTGACTTATGTCACTGCACTGCCACTGACCGCGAGGTCCTAGGTTCGAGTCGCGACGGTGGCAAGGTTTTCGACACCTGCTTAATAAGTAGGTTGAGTGCAGGTGCTGTCAGGAGGAGAATTCTAGCGTTCGGCTGCTCTGATCGGTAGTTTTCCGTGGTTTCTCCGGCCAATATCATGCGAATGCCGGAGCAGCACGCTGCCAAACGGGCCACGGACCGCGCGCGGTCTCTCCTTCCTCTTCCTTGTCCTATCATCACCCCTTCCTTACACACCCTTACACGCACTACATTACAACACATGTCGGGAGTTTTGCCCGGCTGAGGCAGTGTCCCGCCGGTCGGGGGATACCTGCTTGGGGAAAACCCCGCTAGTCGAGTTCGGCGCTGAATCTCGCCATCCAGCGGGGGGAAAGATCACCGCCATCTTCCGCGATGTAAACCTGCAATACACTTACGGGACTAATTGACCTTAGCAGTTGCCGTGCCCGCAATCACTTAACAATCAATTTACTACCTTTCTATAAAAACGAAAGACATTCAATATCGAAATGGAATGCAATATAAATGCAGCATATTATGTTATAATTGCAACTATAAATCAACAAATAAAAATAAACTTAAGTTCAGCTTAAACGAAATATTATTTAAGGAAAACAAAAATACGTCTGGTCACTAGTCCTAACTCCATAGAAAAATCGTGGTTGCGCCTCTTATCTATCCCCGTTTCGTGAGTGTTCCGCAAAATCGTCCGTAATCCAGATAGATCCTGTGGCAACCGGTTGAACACGTGCACCACATGAGGCAGGTCGCGCGTTCCGTCAGCTGTCACACGTGCTGCCATGCACGCACGACGCACGCACGGGCGAAAGAGAAAATTAATGCGTCCAGAGATAAAGAATCGATTTACGATCCGGGCTTTTTGGAGCGTAACAACGCGTTGGAAGCACACGGTTTCTAATGCTAATGACACGGGATTTGACAATAGACACCTCACCGACATTTCTTACTTTTACACAACTACACGTCCCTTCTGAAGTTGTTTTGTGGAAATGATTTTAACTGCAGTTTTAGCATTACAAATAAACTATTTTTATGAAAACGTTTAGTGCATTCTTTAATACGTCTTGGATTGTTGTATTGAAGATTTACTGGGAGTACTTTTTTGTTTCGCCGCAATGCAGACTCACAATTTAATTGATAGAGAAATTGCGATACATACCTCACTTCAGTACAAAATTGTGTCTGTTTCACTAACTCTAATGATTAGTAAGTCTACCAAATTAACGATGTGGCTTTTTCAGATTAATTACCAGTTTGTAGCTTTTACTAAAAAATTGTGTAACGATCTGAAAGAATTATTGTTTGACATATGTGCTTCGTGATAAATTATAACAAATGTTATTGATAGTTTGTGAAACTCTATATACATTTTAAAAGCAAACAAATTTAATTCCATTGTAAACACAACGTTTCCTTTTTCTACATATATTGAAGAACTTTCGTGTGTCAACAATGACGGCTCCTGTTTCTTTTTTTTTCATTGAGCTATTGACATGTTTCACATTGACATGCATGCCTGTTGTAGGCAACAGATGCAGTTATACTTTTAATTATTGTCAGTACCATTTTAAGAATTTTTAGATAGTTAAGATATGATAAAAATGAAGTATATTAAGAACGTTACATTGGGGCAATAGTCATTATCACCAGTGATATAGATTGTGCTAATGTAGACTCTCCTGGAAAAGTTGCAATTCCTAAACCATCTATTCATTTATATTCCTGCTTGTGTTTTTCTATGATCTCCATTTATATTCTTTTTAAATATTTCTGGGGAAGTTAGTACAGGTATTTCAATAAAGAATAAAATAGAAGAGACTGAACATTAGAGATCGAACCACCGCCAGGGTTTTAGTATCCAGTTCAACTTCCTAATTATTACTCGAGCAACTTTTCTTGAACGATGACCTTGCTTCCCCCTCTCTGGTACAATTAACAGATGAAGGCAAAAGCTCGCAGCGAGCACTGTTGACATTCCAAACACTTCACTGGTATGAAATAGAAACTATTTTCGGTTGAAGACGAGAACTTCCGTCCGTGATTTTCTCCAAAAAATCTAAAGAAATGACCGAAGCAGGTGAAGATCCATCACAGGAAATGCCTCGAACTCTTGAGAAAGTTGCGAAGACATGACTGATTATCCAGAGATTGGCATTGCTGCATAAAATCTAGAGGCCGATTTTGTAATTAATACCCCCACTCTTCCCGCCTTTCTTCAATCCATCGTTCAAGAAAAGTTGCGCGAGTAATACCACTGTCATGACAATTTAAGAACAAGGTCTCAGGAAAAGAAATGTAACGTGTAATTTCTTATTAACTTGATGTAACCGTAAGACCCGATGTACACCCTTACATTTGACGAATGATTCCGGCGTTTTAGCAAACGCAGATCCAGAAACTACACTGTTCATACGCAGGTTCCCTAAAACTTCGGAATTGGTTGCAGTTCGGGTGGCTCAGGGCTTCAAATGATATCATTTGAGAGTTTTTGCACATCGACGCTTAAAGAAAAGCTGACCCGCCTATTGTCACGTGACGCCAGGAACACCAATCACTTCTTCTGTAGCAAACATAAGCGTTAACCGGGCTCGGTTCGGAAAGCGAGGCTTCACGACGTTTACCGATTCGGTTGCCGGTTATACTTGTTTTGGGTTGTGTATTGGGTTGTGTTGTGTTGTGTTTTGGGTTGGGTTGTGTACACTGTGGATGTGTATAAAAGCCGACTGCGGATTTCTGCAAAACATGAGGAATGCCATTGAAAGAAGTGCTGGCTTCCACTCTATATGAGAATGGAACCCAGTAAGGAGGGATTTTGAAATTCTTACAAACGAGGAAACCTTTTAAAATAAGAAGCAACTCAACGTTCCAAATTTTACAGACTTTATAACTCCAGGTCGATATTGTAGTAAAATTCGTGGAAAATTACATTTTCATCATCGCCCATATCAATATTCCCCAAAACACGTGCTTAAATTAATTCTTTTATAGCAGGGAGTAACGCAGAGAGTAAAAACAAAGCCTCACTTGACAATCGCTTCTCAGTGTTGTTTTCCCTAAAAGAAAGGTTTACAATGTAAAAAATCGAAGTACTACTAAATCGAAACCATAGTATGCAAAATTGGAAAATCGATAAACGAAATCAGAAAGACGTCAAACTTGTCTAACAAACGATACTGATGCTAGCAGATATCGGCGCCTTATAAGCGTAGGTGCAAGCGTTGCGCAAAATCTCTTTCTTTGAGCTTCATACAATATTGGAGGATACGTTATTTACGTATAACCGTTAACGTTAGTCGTTCGGTTAAGAGCGGGAAGTCCTAGGGTTCAAGTCCCGATAGTGGCAGGATATTCGACTTTAGCTACATAACTAGGTCGAATTCAGCCGCTGTCTGGAAGAGAATTCTAGCGGCCGGCTGCTCTGATCGGTAATTTTCCATATTTTCTACCATCAACGCTAGGTATGCCGGAGCAGTTCCCTAACAAACGGATGACGGACCGCGTACGATCTGTCCTTCTTCTTTCTTGTCCTAACCTAACTTCTAACTTACACACACAGACACACTTACATGGTCTACTCTTCCACATATGCCGGGAGACCAGTCGGGAGATTAGAGGTTGTGCAGACAGAGGCGCCAAATTCAAACTTTTACAATTATGGAAAACTCAGAGTTATCCGTGAAAATTGTACCCTGCGCATCTTTTAAAATGTAGTTCACTCTATTCTTACAAGAAATTTAAAGAAAAAATGTGTAGCTGTTTTTGAGAAAATTTTGTAAATGTACCAGGGGCTTCATGTAAAATACCCTCAACAATTAATGAATGCTTTTCAAAATCGCAGAGCGTCGACTCAGGTCTAATCGACAGGGTTTTTTCAATTTGAAAAATATCCTACGCATAGTTTAAGTGTTAGTGTTGTTTACGTACACTAGACAGACGTTTTGAAAAGAACAACTTTTTCGGTATCAGGGGACCCCAAAAAGTGTATTTACGTTGAAATCTCGCAATCGATTTTCCGTGTAATTTCATACTTTCTCTATACTACGTATATTACTCTGTATATACGTACGTATACGAGAAAGTAGAAATCAGGGCGTCGGTCTCGATTATCATAGACATTATACACCAGCTCACTCACAATGATATCGCGAGCTCAAAATGTGTTGTTAAGATTAAAGAAATCGGAATTAATATGAATTTTACTTACTGAAGGGCAAATAAGGCACTACGGTGCCCAATAATTCATGTAAACATAATTTTACTACATTTCCTTTACAGAAGTGGTATCACAACATAAATTGCCGGTAGATGGCAATCCAGGCAAACTTCAAACAGTTTTGCAAATTGGTATTCTATCAATTGTTTAAAAGAACATAAAAAGAATCATCAACGATTTTCTGAGTAGAAAGCAACGAATATACTTGCCTATACGCCGATGTTCTGTATTTTCCTCTTGGCAGCAATCGTGATGAGCCCATCGTACCAAATTCCCCACTTATTAAATGATTCATCAAACGATGAGGAAATGTCTTGCAGTAAAGGATAACTAGAAGTTTCAGCTTTAATATCTATTGAACAAGCCCTTTCGCAATTCAAACACACTAAGGAAAATGTGTTAATCCAGTATTCTTTAATTCTTCATCGTAAATGTGACAAAGAATTATGGGATAAAAATCATAACTTAAATATTTTGTACCAATGAAATTTAAACTGAGAAATCGTTCTCGACACCAATAATACTTTGTCAAATATTTCTCAATAACACCTTCTTTCATTGAGTATTCATACCTCTCAGTGATGATGTAGTGATGTTACATGATGCAATAATAGTGATGATAACTAGTGAAATTATGTACATATTGACATGTCGATAATGATCGTCAAGTATTTCTTTTTTTTTCTGAAATAATATTCCTAATTGTATTCGTGTTAGAAAAAGGGAAATCCTTGCTATTAATATAATAAATTTAATAAAGTTATGTAAAATCGACGAGAAAGAGAAGATCAGGGAACGGTTTAATGCAATATTCAACTCTGAAATGTAGGCTAGAGGTTGCGGACATTTAGAGCAAATTTTATACAGCAGTCCTTTAATAGTAATACATTAATAATAATAATAATAATAATAATAATAATAATAATAATAATAATAATAATAATAATAATCATACAAATAATGAAAGACTTGGTGATGATGTTTCACGAGAAACCTTGCTGATTTCTCTCTGAACCGGCTTTCATTAAATCATTCCGAATAACTCCGGAATCCGGAATATTGTTACGTTAGGTTAATAAATCGACTTATGAGCCATGACGTCCCTCCACATTTTCAATATCACAGTTTTGTTTCTAGAACATATTGAACAGAATCTCAGAAATAAACATCCCAGCCTAGTCCACCCTACCCCACTGCACCTTTACTCGCTCTACCCGAAGGGTTTCCTTCTAGTGATTCGCGAACCTCATCGTTGTGAGTCATGAATGGGAAAAAAACACAGAAAGAGGAAAGTTGTGCAGCTTATTGCCTGACTCGTACCTCCTCCCGACGTGTCAGCCTGTCTTAACTGGCAACATAGATACGCGGTTACCAAATTAGAAGAAGAGTAGGTGCTCCCAGACTTGGGCTCCGAGATAAAAAAAGACCAACAGGTCATACCAAAATACCAGTACACCAGTTCTCTATATACCAAAAAATATCACAAAAGGTTCTGTTTCTCAAGTCAATAAGTAAATAGTAAATATTTAATGGCGAGCAGCTTCTTCCTTGGAGCCTTTCTGTTGCGGGTTGGCAGCTGTGCGTAAGCACCTCTGAGAATGAGAATTCACTCGGTACGCACAGTATGAGAATACGCGAAATAGCACGATCAAATACTTGATTTTTTTTTTTTCATTCAGTATTGAAACTTTCATTTTTTTATGTCCTGGGTATCTAATGAAAAAAAATTAACCACCTCTCACATGGCCGGAGGCTGCACAGTTTTCTTTCAATTTCTGTGCGCATTGGAAATTAGTAATACAGATCATTAGAGGACCCGACAATGTTTCAGTATTGCAATGTATTACACTTCACATGCTACAGGTCATGTGACTGTTAATCACTTTTTATACTACGTTCTGCGAAAATTTTATTGGATGAAAGACTTTTGCGCGTATGTATTTGTCCAGTGACGTGGTTTGGACATCCTTTTGTTAAAATGTTCTCCCGCAAGTTTAGGTATGTATTTGTTATGACACCGTCTTGCAGAAGTTATACTTAATTATCGGAGATAACGCTTCAGTAAAATTTCCGACCGATATTTCACAATTCTGGGGCAGAATATGCAGCGAAGACGCGCTTAATACTTGAGGGTGCAGCGGGTTGCGTAGAGCTTCTGTTCAGAGACCCTTGAGTTAGCATATACGCATGGAATAATCATCAACGCACGTCTATGCAACAGACATACGCATGTACCCATTTACTATCCTTTTATTCTTCGCACAAATGCAAGCAATAAGCTGACCAAGTTTTATCACAGTGGGCTGAATGGTAAGGCAACGCATTAGATACTAACAAACAAACAAACAAACCTTGATTTCACTCACACGCACACACACACACACACACACACACACACACACACACACACATATATATATATATATATAGGTAACAGCAAACATTGTACTTATAAGACAGTTCCTCTGTCTTTTTGATTGTATATTTGGTCTATTTTTCGCAGAGTTTATTTTATTATTTTGTTTGCTGCTGAGAATGTGTACTATAGACCGGAAAACAGGGTAGACCCGACAAAGACTCGCATTTCACATCCATTGTGTATGTATGAGTGCGAACGCAGATCGAAAGTTGGAAGGAATATCTAGCGTGAAGCGGGTTATACTGGCTCACATCTGGAAATGCCTTTTGAAGTACATGACGACATATATTTTGGCAACATTGTCTTTCCCTTATTCCAGGCGCGACTCACTATCATACACCGTATCAGACTAACCACCTCTGTCGCAATCCGTTCACATCCACTCGATAAATTTGCCCGTACTACTTTCACCTTTTGCGACAGATCTGTCAAGATTTTTTTAATTTATCCCCTAACCCAATTATTTGTCACTCAATCCTCTCACGAGAGTGTTTTTTACCACAAATAATATCACCCCCTCTTCCCAAAAGCTCTCTCCCTCCTCTTCTAAACCAAAAATTCAAACTTCTCTTAGTGAATATATCCAAATAAGAAATTTAAAAAATAGTGAAGGGTTGTTTCGAGACCCGCATTTGTCTGAGGATGACCATGTAAAATCATTGTATGTAACAGTGTATCCGTCAAAACCCCCAAAAGACAAAAGTCGAACGGGAAAAAAATATAATAATAATAATAATAATAATAATAATAATAATAATAATAATAATAATATGCCTTTATTAATATGGCGAGGCTCGGGCCATCAGGCCCGCTCTTCCGCCTAACCACCAATATATAAATAATATCATTTTCATCTCCTACGATTAATAGTTATACACGTAATCAGGGCCAATGTAGGTAGGGCAAAGCTTTCGAAAACAAAATCGTTTCGAGTCCCCCTTCGGAAAAAAAAAATCCTCCAGTGACTAAAAACATAAAAACAACACCAATAACCACTATAATAAGTATGTTACAATTAGAAATGAAAATTGCAAATTACTTGTATAAATAACGCATTTTAATATCTTACCTTCCAAATAAATAAATATGTTTAGTTAGCTGCTTATTTTGCTTGTAGGCAAATTCCGCCCTGCATGCAATCCTCTCTTATTCCATCTCTTGCTCCATATTGCAAATCATTACCATACTACTTAAGGCATCAAAAGGGGAAGGGAGATTGATTAGTGATTCCGAACACGTCATTGGCAAATGTCATTGGTCCCGTAAATGTAGTGCGTGTTTTTTATCGCGAGATGTGGCGATGACCTTTCCCACTGGCTGGTGAGATCGCCGCCGAGATCAGCGCCGACCAACACGTCGGCTTGCGAGGAATTTTCTCAACCAGTTATCTCTCACCAGTAGGACACCGCCCCTGCCGGAATACGGTTCTAGCTCAAAAGGGAAAGAGAACTAAGTCGAAGATGAGACGGAGGAACGACCACAAACATGTGCAACAGTTCTCAAGATATTTCTTATATTTCTTATATTATCCTTTATAACTGCATTTCATAATTATTACGTTTCAATTAATACATTAATTAACAAAGGTACAAAACGAAAGTTACTCGTAGTACATGTAACTGGTTGTTTTGGTAACTGAATATTTCAATGGAGAGAAAACCTGCTCAGCTCAATAGTTTATAAAATGTAAAAATAGATGTTTACATAATTAGTCAGTCTTTGAAACGGTTTTTAACAAACGAATGTAATATTTCCGAACAAGGCGACGAATAGAGCCGAGTACGGAGTTTTTAAACGAGTAAAGTTCTAGCTGCGTACATTTGTTTTTTAGTAAAATCTCGTGCAAAATTACAAATATGGACTCTTAGAATCATTTTTAATTTGCGAAACAGTAGAGGTGCAATTTTCGAATTTTTATTGTTTTGTTATTTATGTTTTGTTTTGTTATTTATTCTTCTCTTTAAAGCCAGTCTAATACTAATTGCGTATAAACAGACCATGCGGAAATTTTTGAATGAAAATAAAAGATAATTAAAAATTTGATACATTATCTTCTGTATGTATTGTTATCACCTGATAACAAAGAAAAATGTTCGATATTGTCACGTCGTGATCCCCAAGTCAGTTATCCGGAACTCGTGTGTTATGAAGCGTTTATCGATCGCATGTCACAGAATGTCGTCAAAGTGTACATGAGCACGGTAACCGGTATAACCAGATCCTCTCGGAAAGTGACACAATTCGGAAACGCATTTAATAAGAGAATATACCGAGCTTGTTGAATTTTATGCTGAATGAATTTTGGATATTATGTTATGCCGGGTGAAATTATACTGGCGTGTTTTCAGCGGAATAATATTTTAAAGGCGCTGAACCGGATCGCTCAATGCGTAGCGCGGTGGCAATCTCGAGCTAAAAGGTGGTGAACTCGAATCTCGCTTGGGCAGGGACACCCTTGTGTTGTGGCAAGGTGCGCAACTGTATCCATCAGCATTCCCTTTTCACCCTTATGCTGCCTGTCCTTCCCCTACCGTCGTAGGTGGTTCAGGTGATCAGCTGATGTCACTGCAGTGCCTCTGACCGGGAGACCCTTGTTCGAGTCCCGACTGCGGAAGAATTTTCTCTAGTCAGTTAACTCAGCCGCTTCAGCCGCTATGTGGAGGTGAATTCTAGCGGCCGTCTGCTCTGATCGGAAGTTTTCTGTGTTTTGTTTCGATCAACACCAGGTGAATATCGCACGCTTCTATAAACAGGACACAGGCCGAGTGCGATCTTTCATTCCTTTTCCTTGTCTTTTTTTAGACACACACTCAAATGCACTACACTGCCACACATGTCGGGAGCTAAGAGCTTGTCCCGGCTAGGGCGGTGCCCCACTGGTGAGAGACACTTGGTTGGGGAAAACCTCGCAAGTCGACAGGAGATCGGCACCGAAACTCACCATCTAACGGAGGAAGTACTGCACTATACGGGACTAATGACTATAGCAATTGACGGTTCAGGAAACCCGAAATAATTATTCAGTCAATTTTCTTATCCGTTCTGATGTCGTTCGTACAAGCATTGCAAAAATTATGTGAAGCAGGAGAAGACTCGGCTGAATTTTTCCTCTTCACCTAATTCAGTACGCCCTACATTAGAAATCAATGCTTTTATGGCTTTACAAAGCCGATAGACCTCTTTTTTAACCAACAAATTTCTTGTACCAGTCTATCGACGCCCAGGACTAAAAAGCGGGAAAAATTTGCATGAACATTTTTCTCGGACGCTAAGATCGCATATGGATTGTCAGTTGATCTTACATTTATAGCCAATGTGTAATGAAAGGAAATATAAGGTGTGTTTTAGAACTCCGAATCACAAACTTCCAAAACACATGAAATAAAATATTCAGAATGTATCTACTATGAACAATAATACTCATCCAATTTCCAGTTATGAATTTTCATTTAAACCTCTTTGATTCGCTTCTACAAATATTGGTCTTATTAATTAGTTATGGACTCTCATCTATAAATTGTTTAACTTTTCAATATCTCACAGAAAAGGTTTACGTTTTCGAAAAATATAATAAATCATTTGAAGTACTTGTACTCACAAATCTATTAACGTACATTAATATATACAAAGCGCCGGTAATGTCACTATGACAACCCCACAATACCTAGAATAATTTCATTCATTTACTGATACTGTATGATGTACCTACAAAACCTATTCATTGTTGTGAATTTATTGTGCGTGCGATATTTTTAACACCAATGCATTTTAAATCTTTTTGGTGTTTCATACTGTCAACAAAATTATTTAATTAATATTAGTCACACGATTTGTTATGGTACATTTTTTATAATAATATTTTATTTTGCAATTTGTTTGGGTATAAACATTTGGAAAAATTACATACAATTTTAATAACATGAGAGAAGTAAGGTCCATTGACCGTACTCCTAATATTACATTTTTTCTGATTAACACACACTAAACATATTTGATAACTAAACTAAACTAACATACTAAACATACTAAACATATACGATGATAAGCATATATAATAATAAAACAGAAAATAATAACAATTTATAGTCGATATGTCAGGTCTAAAATATGATATCGTTTAAGTCGTCTGGTGGTGTCACTTATTATGGTATATTTAGGGAGGTGATTTTTAAAATGTATTGAGAATACATCCGTTTAGCCAATAGTGCAAACAGTTCATTGACTTATTTCGAATAGACCGTGAGGAATTCGACACATATTTGAGAGTGATTTCCTCAAACATTTAACGAACGTTCTATTACCTTGGCATGTTTTATAGATTATGATCAAAAGGTAAAAGAAGTAATGTACTTTTTTTATTAATAAAGGAAGAAGAAATATTTTTGGATTATTACTTCAAGTTTAATTCTTTTTCGAACGATGTCAATCCTAACGCAGGAAATACACCGACGAATTGACCACTTCTCTCTTTTGAGCAGTGCCCTGTATTGGAACACCGGCGCACACTCTTTGGGCTTCGGCGTTACTTTCTCTGTACGCAGCCCCCGCGAATTGTACGTGACGTCACCCCGAGCGAGTTATACGGAAATCGCGCCAATCAGGCCCCCTCCACCGGGCGGACGTTGCGATGAACGTGCGGGGCGGGGCGGGGCGGGGCGGCGGCGCAGGCGGGGGCGGGGGCTGGGCGGCGGGTGGCGGGCGGGCGGGCGGGCAGTGGCGACGTTTGGGTAGCAGATAAGCCGCCGCGGCAGGTGCCGCTAACCCGCAGATAGAGCCGCCTGAGCCCCCGGGAGGCGGCGCTTCAGAGGATCAGCGCGCGGGCGGGCGTGCGTGCGGGCGGGCGGGTGGCGGAGGGGAAGCCGGGGGTGGGGGGAGGGAGGAGGGGCTGATTTACAGCTGAGATAGGCCTTGGACGCGGCGGCGACGGCGGTGGCTGCGGCAGATGCCGGCGACAGGTCGTCAGCAGCACTCACGATGAGCGACGCTGGCTCCTTCGAGGGCGCCGACAACCCGGCCTTCCAGGCGGACGAGCCCGCCGCCGGCCACCCGCCGGCCAAGAAGGACGATGGCGGCGGCGATGCCGGCGCCGACGCGGGGGAGGTGAGCCACGAGCACGTTCAACCGCCACGGCGCACTTGCACGGTCGGGACACGCGACTTTTACCCGGCCTCTCAAGCGTCTACGGACAATCCCGCACCGGACAATCATGCCGTCGGCTGTTGATTCGTGATTAGCCTAATCCAGTGCGAGGGCGGCGTGGACCTGTTTAGTGAAGTTTGCTAAACCCATGTGGAGTGAAATTGGTTCCATTAGATTTTTTTTCAGATTTTATTTTATTCAATGATGTATTGTACATATTGAAAACAAAAAAAAAAATTAATCGAAATTATGTTTTTTAAATTATTTTTTGGTTTTAATACGTACAATATATCACTGTATAAAATAAAATTTGGAAAAAACATTAATAAAATTTTAAAGACTGAAGATAGTGAAAGATAGTGAAGTTCCGTTAAGTGCGACTCACGAAGCACGGCCGGATTAAATTAGGCATGGGTGAACATCATTCGTGTACGGTTAAACACTTGATGCGCAAATCCAAACGTGTTCAAAATGCCACATTTTCTAAACAAGTAAGGGCCCTGAAAGGACCTAACAATACCCTTGGTAGTTTTTTAGATTTTACCATGGTCCTCCTTAGATTTTAGCACCAACGTCAAGTTTCTACACCTAGATATTGTAGCTTATTATTCTAGAATCAAAACATAGGCGTTCTGGTATTACATTTGCGCATTTTAAGATTTCTCATATTTTCCTGTTTAAACTTTAAGACTATATCGCATGTGACCCAATTTTTTTCTATTGTCTAAACACGAGTTCTTACTCTTGCTTGCATACATATTTAATAAAGAGAAATTATTGAAATAGTGGAGAGATTTGGACAAAATTGTGTTTGAGGGCCCTTGATGTCTAAACAGACGTTTTCGACATCTATCTGGCCGTTCTTCCGTTTATTAATTACATTATCTCCAAAGTAGAATAGAGACTTTTCGATAATCTATATTTTGCTACGAACTATTTTAACTAGAAGTCCTGCAAATCTGTGAGAGATTATCATAGTTTGAAGTGTAATCAAGAAACCCATCATTTATTTTGAAATATCTTTCAAACATTGTTACAATTTTTAATGGTAAAACGAATCTGCACGTAATTAAATTAGCTATTATTAATAAATTATTACGACTGATGTTATATTTTCATTACAATTCTTGTTTATTAAGAAAACAGTTTACTGTCACTACCACAATGTTTTTTCTGAGTTTAAATTACTTTAACTCCGAGTTTGTTATATGTGTTCCTTCTTAATTCTATATTCATGAGTAACAAGACTTAATTGATTAAATATTTGAAAGAGTCATGCGTTTATTGTATCACCTTGCGGAAGTGATATACCACTTGAAGCAAGTGAATCACGAAAGATGGGAAAAAACGTGTCGAAACAGGAATCTTACTCATTTCAGTCTTTCACATGCACTTGTGTTCCGGTCATTTTTCCTGCGTGTAAAATATTTTTATCTAGAGTTAAGTGTTCTGTTGGCAACTCACTAAAGCTTTCCCAGAATTTCCATTATGATTAATATCATTATTGAGTATTTACTCAACTAAAGACTGCGGTTTAAAATGTGGATACAGATGGTAATGCTATATGGATATGGATGCGGACACAATAAGGAACCCAATTTATTTAGATTGCATTTTGGCACAACATTTTATATCGATCAATATTTATGAGGTGCATTTCCATAATTAGGTACTATGGAAGAGTGACATTGTCTTTGATAACTTCAGTTTTGTCACGATAAGCTCCTTATCAAAATACACATGAAGTTGCTCCAAAAATGTCAGGACAGATTTTGGAAGATTTTCATTTTTATTTATTTGACTCAAAGAGACACTCTCTAGAGCAAAACTTAAAAGTCAAGGGAAAGACAACGTGATTAATATATCAAGTACACTTGCAAAATATTTTAACAAATGCATTGCAAAACAATTTTAATGAAACACGACATATAAATCAGAGAAATACCAAAGAACATGGGAATTAATGGTGCCATATTGTCTTGCGTTAAATAATAATTAATTGCGTTTCACGCTTTACCAACATTAGTTACTCTAGTGCGTTACTCTGGTATTTGTACAATAAAGCAACGTGGTGATGTAGCAAATAAACACAATTTCTTGAAAATAAGATGTGGTACCTGAATAGTGGCATTCGATAATGATGTAAATTATAATGTGGTATAATCAGTGGCACACCCAAGGCGGGGGGGGGGTCTCATAGGATTACAGCCTCCCTTAGAAGTTAATGAGTCAAGAAGGAATTCCTTCTGTCGTAATGATACAAGTGCAAAAGCACGGGCGGATACTGAAAGTATTTCGGAGGAGCAAGCATTTTAGTTTTGAAGCATGCCAAAATTTTCTTTAAAAATATTTTATTTTAATTATTTTAATTAAATGTTAATGATTAGCTTGAAATTAACAAAAAGCTGTATACTCAATATGCTAATAGTTCTTTGAAATTTGATGTTACAATAGTTTTGACTAAATTAAATAATATTAATAATATAAACTTTTTTCTCTGGCTTCAAGGTATTTTAGGTACAATGTGTACGAACGTTTTGTAACAAAGGAGGTACATTAATCTGAGCAAATAAGTTTGTAAAAAGCACCCAACGCGTGATGGTATATTCCTTAATCTAGTTTGTACGGTAGTTTTGACGGCAAAGCTTGTACACTATACACCCTTTGGTTGCAATCTGATGGTGATTTTTCACAGGATACTTTCAAATAACACTACTTCGAGTTAGTATGTAGATAAAAAGACTTCTTATGAAAGGAAGTACATTACCTTTTTTGTCGAAAGCTTGAAACATTGTTTTCTCCGCTCAAATTATTTGTCACAATATTCTTCACCACCTTAGAGGAGGACACATGAAAATTATTGCAATAAATTACAGTATTTAAATTTTAAATACTCATAAATGCTTTGACTTCTGCTTTGACGTCCAGCAAATTTTGTAATTCAGGGCTCTTTATGCATTTTTCCTTGCATCTCACCTCAATACGTGCTTTTAATTTTCCTATCGTTCTTCAGTTAAGTGTTCTTCAAAATTATGTTTGCTGTCATAATTCCTTATGTTATTCATTTCCGTCTATTGGAACTATTCTAGCACCATTTTATCAGTAGTCATTAAGCCTCAAAGGTTCATGAAGTCATTCGCCCATTGGCATGAAAATTGTGAATAGACGTCACTCACCAATTAAAGTACTAGGGTATTGCAACCATCACATTGTTTCAAGGATCACAAATTGTTTACTATTTTCACTCATGATTTCTTTTAGCGTTTGAAGTTAATCTAGTGCATTATTAAATTAGTGGTACCGCTCACAGTGGAAGGTGAAGTATTGTTCATTCAATTAGCGCTGCTAGAATTAACATGAATAATGATTGACTTGAGGATTATTGAAATGAGGAGCATCCTTTTTATTTGAAGACGGTTTAAGCAAGAATTTTGTTTTGTCCATTCCATGATATATGAAGGCTGATGATGGCTACTCGGCGTTTCCCGAATTCATTATTCACGACATCAAATACAAAAAATAGGTAATATATATTACAAATAATTAAAAATTCAAGAAAATTGATGTCAATCGTACTACGAAAAACATTGTAAGAAAAAAAGGTCTCAACAGTTACAGAGCTTTCTTATGGCGTTTTTCTAAATATGATTGGCGTCAATTTTGTTAATTTTAATCTATTTTAAAATGTTACAGCCTTTTTTCGCTAATGACGTGAATAATTAGTTCACGAAACTCATTTTTTATGTACGGAGTAAACAAACAAATTTTCCAGTTTTAACATTAATCGTATTAAAAGTATTAATGTACGGTCAGATATCTATTTCGGGAGTATCAAAGCATGATTTGCTATTTATGGTGTACTCTATAAAATGTCCTAAATATAAGCAAAAAATTATCCGCTACCGTGACTACAAAAATATTAATTCTGAGGCTATGTTCGACGACAGTGCCAAAGCTCCT
Source organism: Gryllus longicercus (assembly GCA_038098605.1). Taxonomy (NCBI): domain Eukaryota; kingdom Metazoa; phylum Arthropoda; class Insecta; order Orthoptera; family Gryllidae; genus Gryllus; species Gryllus longicercus. The sequence goes on from JAZDUA010000077.1 coordinate 4,319,989, forward strand.
TGGCATGACGTTTATAGTCAAACATCTCTTAATAGTAAAGTAGAAGTCTTCAACGAAATTATATCTAACCTTTTCGATAAACATGCACCATGGAAAACGCGACGTGTGACACGTCCCGCGGCCCCATGGCTTACAAATACATTAAAGCAATTCACGCAGGAACGCGACTCAGCTTACCATCGCTTCAAGTGTAATAAAACCTCTGAAAATGAAAGAGAGTACAAAAAGTTACGAAATTCCGTAAAACAAAAAATTAGAAACGCAAAAATTCGATATTATCATGATGTTTTTAAAGTAAATACAAACACAAAAGACGTTTGGAACAAACTGAGAGACCTCGGAATCACGAAAGCAAATTCTTCTGAAATTTCTATCGATATGCCCTTGAATGATATTAATGACTACTTTGTAAATGTTTCAAAACCAATACCACCTTCTGTCAAGCGTAATACATTACAGAGACTTTCAAGCAACTCACCTGCTATCAGGGAAAAATTTTATTTCCATAACGTTGATCATCAAGAAGTTAGTAAAATTGTTCTTTCACTAAAATCAAATGCAAATGGCTCCGATGGCATCACAGCCAAACAATTGAAATTTGTTTTACCATTTGCCCTTCCGGCACTCACGCATTTAATTAATTTCTCATTAACAACGGGAACCTTTCCTCAAGCGTGAAAGCTTGCACATGTTCGCCCCCTGCCAAAATCTGAACTGACCTCGGCGTCTTGCAATTATCGCCCAATTATCATATTGCCGACAGTGTCTAAAGTTCTGGAAAAAAATTGTTCGAAAACAGATTGTAAAACACGTATCCGACTCAGATCTGCTCGATAACTTTCAATCCGGCTTTAGAGAAGGTAGAAGCACACAAACCGCTTTATTGAAAGTAACTGAAGACATACGAAAAGCGCTAGATGATGGCCTCGTAACTGTATTAACTCTTTTAGATTTTAGTAAAGCATTCGACTCTGTAGATTACGACATCCTAATAGCGAAGTGCAAAAATCTAAGGTTTTCTGATTCCACCATCTCTTGGATTGCAAGCTATCTCTACAATAGGCAACAAATTGTAGTAGTTGACGATCTGCACTCCAATCTAAAACCTTCCACCGAGGAGTACCTCAGGGATCCGTGTTAGGGCCACTGTTCTTCTTAATTTACATGAATGACCTATCAAACGAACTTACGGAATGTAGTCATCATATGTACGCGGATGACCTGCAAATTTATATCTCCGGGAAACCATCACAGGTAGAAATGCTAATAAATAAATTAAATAATGAACTCTCATCTGTAGTCAAATGGTCAATGAGAAACGGACTCAATTTAAATCCTACAAAATCACAAACCATCATAATTGGCTCTTCTCAAATGCATAAGAAACTTGAAGGTTCATATGTTCCTGATGGGCTTATAGACAATGTTGTAGTACCTCGTCATACACAAGTCAAAAACTAGGGCTTAATTCTTGATGATCGTCTAAGTTGGGAATATCAGATCCGAAATGTATGTCGGAAAGTTTATGCTTCTTTGCAATCCCTTAGATATATCGATAAATGTCTCCCTACTAATACGAGGGAAATGTTGGTAAAAACCCTGCTGTGTCCTCATTTCGACTACGGGGATATTGTGTATAACAATTTAAAAGATTCACTCGCTCAAACTCTACAGAGGGCTCAAAATTCCTGTATTCGTTTCATTTATAACATAAAAAATACGATCACATCTCTGGAGTTTATAAACAGCACAAAATATTAACACTAAAGGATAGGCGCTTGTATCACAGCCTTTGTCTTTTATTTAAGATGCTAAAAATGGGTTCCCCGACATACTTAACAAATTATTTTGTACACCTTAAATCATCTAGATTTCAAAAATCCCAGTTACTCTGCATTCCAAAAAAGCAAAACCAGCTACTACAATAAATCGTTCGCAATTACTGTAGCCCGCGAATGGAATAAATTGCCTCCCAATATTAAAAACTCCTCTTCATTAACATCTTTTAAGAAGCACCTGCATGACTTTTTTTACAAAGTAAAATACACCATTTTGCTATTTAAATCACTGTAGATTACGGGTCAAATAAAAACTATTTCTTAGGAGTGTTAAGATTAATATGTTTTAGAAATAACATTAATGTTTCTTTTGTAAAAAATGTTACTTTCTTGCGACCTGTTTGATACTGCCGGAACTGTACTTTCATCCGTAGGAGCAGAGGCGGTTTTAAACAAGAAAACCACCCTTTGCAGCATGGACCGCAGCTGAGGATACCATCCCAAAGACCCGTTACTTCATGTTAGCTTAGTTTCCATTGTATTAGGACACAGTCTGCCTGGTGGGTTTTTCCCCGACTAGCGGGTTTTCCTCCAGGATCGAGCGACGTGTGATGGTATCTTTCTGTATTAATAGATCACAGTCGCTCGGGGTGAATACCAGGCTGCCGCGTAGCGCGCAGATATTTAAAGCACATAATCTTATTTAATTCAAATTGTATTTTTAATCTCAGACTTGATTTTAAAATTATTTCAAAATTATTATTGTAACATTTTATCCATTTAACCTCTGATGTTGTCTATTTATAAGTTTCTTTAAATGACGTTTGCTTTCCACTAACTACTTACAACTTGTAGATTATATTACATTTAAATTTTTAGATAACATTACTTTTTAGTAATTTTACTATTTAATACATTACTCTGTATATTTGTGACATGTGGTCAGGCGGAAGAGCGGGCCTGATGGCCCGAGCCTCGCCATATTAATAAAGGCATATTATTATTATTATTATTATTATTATTATTATTATTATTATTATTATTATTATTATTATTATTATTATTATTATTATTTATATTTAAAAAATGACAGCTTATTTTAATATTGATCATTCACTTCAAAAATCTCTTTGCGCCACCAATGTATCGTTCTGAAGAGAAGCATCCTTACATGATTTATTACTGTTGAAATATACATTTTTAGATAGAAATAAAAGAGGTCATATTGATTAAAAATACATTTGACGGGATACGGAGTTTGAGAAGGTTTTCGATTTAGATACGAATCGCGATTTATGTACCTATCTATGCATTGGCGAGATATCTGGACGACAGTTAATATACAGAAGTCATAAATCAACTGGCAAATTCGTAAGTTCATATCTCTTCCTGAGACGTCAGTCATTGTTCATTTGCGGCTTATTATCATTCAGCAGGTTATCTTCAACGAATTTCTATCTCTTTTGTTGGAAAATGAATTTTAGGATGTGTAAATCGACACTCCCCGAAAATTACTACAAATCACGAGGTGAATCACTTCAGGTTGCTCACCATTTTCTTCTGCAGCGCCAAGAAAATAATTCTTCACCTTAACGTAGGATCAGAAAATACAGAATATATTTCATAAATAAGTTCATTTTTCGTACATTTTTGGATATTTTCAAAGCAATTAAGTGTTTAAACATAAATGTTTTAAAATATTTTCTTTCTAACAAAATTGGAAGAATTGAAAAAATAATTTTAAAAACCAGTTATTAACAGTTTATTCTTCTTAAAATCTTTACAACATTTCGAACCCTATATATTTAGTCTTTTTCAGGTACATATTTTTTATGTAAGCGAAAGCAATACATAAGACCATTACGACGAATTACACTTAGACTATTACGTACCGAAAACATTATAAATAAAATTACGTTATGAAGACGTAAATACGTTAATACGTAAAAACGTAATAAAAATTGTTATGAAGACAACTTTACCGTTTTCCATCACCTTTTGTCAAAATTAACATATGGATTTGTTGGATGGTAATTCATCCAACATTTTTCATAAAATCCATTGAATTTACTGTTGGGTGGATACAACGGTTGCCTATATGATCTGTGATTTATATTAAGTAATTTGGATTACGGTGTTACCATTTTAATAATATGCATCAATATACTGATGTTTACTTGGTATTACTTAAATACTTTTCTTAGTCAACTATCATACTTTTATCATCTACCAGTATTTTATAAGTATATTGTGATATTTTAACCTCATTTCAGTTCATAAGGTGTTGGTAACCTAATGTGTATTTATTGATGGTGCTGTGTTTATATTGTCGCAGTTTAATGTTGTCCATATGTTCCTTGTTTCTGTTATTGATTGCTCTTTTACTTGTGCCTATTAGCTATACACCCTTTCTGGCTACAGTTAATTTGGTACACTCTATTCTGCATGTCCTTTTTGGGTAAGGGGTCTTTTTTCTTTGCAATGAACTGGTTTAATTTATTATTCACTTTATATGCCCCTCTTATGTTATGTTCCAACAAAACGTTTTTAATTTTGTTGGCTGTGTTTTAAAGTAAGATAAATGTTATGATGTTAGGGGGTGTTATCCATATCTTTGTCTATAGTGTTTTTTTTCTAATATGATTTTGTTCATTCTCATTTTAATATGTTTTGGATATATCTTTACGAGTAGTTGTTATTCTTGAGGACTTCAATGTATCAATAATTGGTTCTTAAAATTCAATACTAAATACATATATAAATCTATTTAGAGATTAGGGGAAAATGGAATTGATCGTTACGAACATGGAGGTAGAATGAAAAACACCAGTAGTTGACATTAAATACAAACCATAAGGAAGAAGAGATTCTCTGAAACCGAGGAAGTATTGGAAGGAAATTACACACTAGAGGCCTCACAGCAAATGCATTACACCGAAGAAGAAAATAAATTGTGCAACTATACCAAGGATCTTTTCACATGGGGTAATCCGTTTTCAAAGGTGTGAGGAAGCCCATTTATGGTCAGATAACCTGTTTGGCCTCGTAATACGGAAACTTACAACTAAAGTAGTCGTGCGACAAAATGGCACAGATTTTTATACTATTTGTAACTCTTACGTGAAATTATAATAATTTGCGTTTAGTTAACTAAGTACGCTTATTAATTCCTTGCAAAATCGTTGATTATATCTCTGTTAATAGCATGCGCACAATTAAAATTCCACCGTGCAATTAAAAATCCACGTCTACCAATCAAAATTCTGAATGGAGAAAATCGTTTAATTAAGACTTATGTAGCAATTTCCATGAAACATCAACAAAAATATACCTCACAGATTACGTATCTACAACAACTACATATAAAGAAAGAATGAATAAAGCTAAATTGGCGAAGTAAACGTTAAGCTAGCTCACTAATGGAACAAAAAAAATTTAACGCGAATAAATTAAATGTATTACGTGTAAATCATTTGATCTTGAGATTACAAATGTAAAAAAATGTAAACGACAGTTGTGTACACTCGTTCTAAAAAGTACGCAATAGCAAAACTGTCAGAAGTGACTTGTGGTTTTTTACTTACCAATATTTATACATGTATTCTCTTTCATACTTATCTTTACTTTTCGTGGGAAGTATTGTTTTCATGACTTTGTCAGCTTCCTCTAATATTTTATTCCCCATGTGTTCTGTACCTTCCTTATGCAAATATCTCTTGCAAACAAACAATGCAAGAGGCACTAAAATAGATTTTCTTAGAAGTAATAAGTACGTCATCAAATATCGTATACCTCGAAAGGTAAAGCTGTGCTTGAATTTCTCAAAATTTAAATTATTTTTCAATGGAAACGAAAAAATATTGAAATTAATATATGTTCAAAGGGGTATAATTGCACACGTGGTATATAAGGAAATTCGCTCCTATCGCTCGTTTTCTTAAACATACTACTCATGCAATTATCTCTGTATACACTCGTTTCGTTAATTACTATTATGTTGCAAATAATAGAGTACGAGTATTATTTCATCTGTCCCTTGTAAATCCCGCTTCAGTAAACGTCTCACAGAACACAATTATGGTGATTACCTAACATATGCTAATACTGACTTCATAAGAAAATTTTATCTTATATGCAGTGTCTATGGTCAACCGTCACTTTTATAAACCCTAATTCAATATAACGAAATAGCATTTAACATAATTCATTGCCATTAAAGCCTGATCCGCTTTGAATACTTCATCTTTCACAGGTCTTTACCCCTGAAATTCACCTCCACAAAATTACACAGAAAAAGTTATAAAACTTAAAATTTAGGTAACATTTCAATCATCATGATAGTGTATTTTTCGTAATACAACTTACTATACTTTAATTTTTGAAACCTAGTAATTTTAACAGAATGAAAATTTTTGAATCTGATAGAGCGAAAATTTTATTTGTATGAATATTTCAGAGAAAAAAGTGTGAGCTCTTTTGGGAAAGATATCTTTGAAGCGATTTCAATGTGACTCAATTTGGAGGTAGATTATTCTCAGAACTTTTTGAGACTTCAAAACAAAATTTAACAAATGATTTAAAGCAATTTTGTTCACATAATCATCAAACGATGAAATACATCTCTAATTTATTAATGAACATTAGGAAAGGTTTGAATTAAATTGATTCCTTGTTTTACGTGGCGAGAGATAAGGTTTGGGTAGGGTCCTCATGTAAAATACTGCTCCCAAAATCAAAAGATCCCTTTCAATGTCTTAGCGCATTAAGTTCAGCCAGATCGATTTCAGAATATTCAATTTGGAAAAAAGTCCACTCGCTGTTAAGGGGCTAATGGTGTTCACAGATGGACAGGCAGACGGATGGATTTTGAAAAGTACACATTTCCGGTATCAGGGAGACTCAAAACGTGAACTTTTTGCAACATTTCAACACCGATTTTTTGTTTTAGCATTGCTTTCAACTCTCTCTGCATTACTACGTATGTGCAAATACACGAGAAAGAAAAATAAGTAACAACTTCTAATAACTTAAAATAATTTTGTTTTAAAACAAATTAATTAGATAATATTTTCATGTTTTATTGTAACAAAAAAGAAAGTATTTCAACAAATGTTAAAAAATGTAAAATAATCAATGTTACATAACACTAATGGAATACCCCCTACTCCTATGTAACGCAGCGGAACACTTCTTCAAATTCCTCACCCCTCTTTAGAGTTACGTAATTTACGGACGGCCCCTTATGAGAATAGACGGAATGACGCAATCAATTTGCAATTGCATTTTTCGGACAAAAACGAAGCTCTTTTCGGACTTTCCCCGAGTTCCTAACCGGAAGAGGTGGTTCAGGATTTCAACCGATGTCACTGCAGTGTCTCTGACCGGGAGGTCCGAGGTTCGAGTCCCGACAGTGGCACGATTTACGACACTAGCTTGTGAGGTAGGTCGAATTCAGTCGCTGTCCGCAGGAAACCCTAGAGACCGACTGTTCCGATCGGTAGTTTTCCGTGGTTTTCCCCATCAACAACAGATAAATACCAGAGTAGTCTCCAATCAAACGGGCCCTGAACAGCACGCGATCTTTCCTTCCTCTTCCTTGTCCTATCGTACCTCCTTGCACTCACACTTACACTAACATGCACTACACTACCACACATACCGGAAGACCGGTCGGGAGCTTAGAGTTTGTCCCGGCTGGGGCGGTGCCCGCCGGTGAGAGATAGCAGGTTAGGGGAATCCCCGCTAGCTGATGGTAGATTGGCGCCGGATCTCGCCATTTAGGGGGGAAGATGATCGCCGTCTCCCGAGGAAAACATGCACTACACTTACGGTACCAGTGACTTCATTAGTTGACGCGCCCGGAATCAGTAACGACCAACCAACCAACAGAGTTCCTTGATATAAAACAACACCATTGACACTTGTTACTTCGTTAAAGCCTGTAGAGCTTTCTTTCAATTTCTGCACGCATTAAACATTAGCAACATACATTACACCATAAGAACGCAAAGTGTTGAATTTGTAATTGATACTACTTAAGCTTCTAGATGAATATATTCATTACTGTGGGAGGAGTTGTACATAAGCAGAAAAATGTAAATATTAATTTGCTGACCTACCATTTATGAATAGTGTATTTAGAAGAGATGGTGGAAACATCCTTAATTATTTGCAGCTTTACAAATAAATAGATGTTGGAAACATTTAATAATTGATATAAAATTGTGCATTACCAAGAATTTATTTTTGTATTCTGTTTTTTATTACTGATTTAAACACCAACTGAGATATAATACCCACAAATTTCCACTTTAGTAATATGATTATTGCATTGTGTTTGAAAAATAAAAAACATTCATATCATCTTCTTCTTCACTTTCTACTGATCTGCTAAACTGAACTAATTGAAACTTATAAAATTGCAATATCTTAGTAGCCTTAGATAGTTTGTTACACTAAAGTTCAGCACTTATAATTACTATTTTCTATGGGTCTTATTTTCATGCACAAATTGAATCTTGGCGGGGCACGTGAAATTTACTATATTTGCCTCTATTTTCATTCCCACTTTTAGTAAATTCTTTGTTCGAGAATATTTACTCTTATTTTTATTAAATAAACTGCGCATTAATTTTTCAATATTGGGGAGATCGCAATAATACTTTTGTAAGCTGAGATAAAAATATTTATAAAACATTTGATTGTATGGTGATAGAATACAAATATTTATTTGAAACAAATTTGACAAATAATGTACACCCAATTAGAATTTATCAGTTATTTTACATAGGTGTAAATTTATACGTAAACTAAGCATTTACGTACATTTTTTACGTATTCATACATATGCACACTTCGCACCCCCCGGTTGTACAATGCGGGCTAATAGTAGTGATAGGTGAGCTATGAATTGAACCGGATTATCAGAGGGGAAATAGACTAAAAGTTGAGCCAGTAGTTGAGTTGAGAGGTGCGTTGACTAAGATTAAGAGCAAATTTGAGAGATGTGTTGATAAGTAAGCTGAGATGGGAATTTCTACGAGACCTGATCTAAGAATTGAATTAAGCGATACACTGACAAGAAACATTTGGAGACGACAAGGGAGGTGAGTTAAGGGTTGTATTAGAAGTTTACTTGGTAGACAGGGGATCTGACTTGAAAGTAGACCATTAGAGGTGAGTTGAAGTTTGAGAAGTGAGGTTAGTTGAGAATTGAACAGAGGCTAATTGAAGCTTGAGTAGAGAGGAGAGTTGAGGTTTGAGCAGGCCGATGAACTCTCGGTTGAGTAGAGACACCAATTCAGGGTTGAGCAGTGGGGCGCGTTACAGGTTAATTATAGGGATGTGTTTTAGGTTGAATGGATGGGAGAGCTGAGGGTTGAGCAGAGATGTGTTGGTAGTTAGGCAGAGCAGCTGCTTAATACGATTTGTAGCAATGTAAAAGGGCGAGAGAGAGAGAGAGAGAGAGAGAGAGAGAGCGATAGAGACAGAAAGAGAGCGATAGAGACCGATAGAGAGCGAGAGAGAGCGCGAGAGCGATAGAGAGAGGGTGAGAGCGATAGAGAGAGCAAGAGAGACCGAGAGAGAGCGATAGAGAGAGAGCGCGAGAGAGAGCGAGGGAGAACGAGAGAGAGCGAGAGAGAGAGAGAGGGAGAGGGAGGGAGGGAGAGAGAGAGTCGAGTTGAGAATCGAACAGAAGGCGAACCTTGAGGGTTGAGCAGTCAAGAAACGTGAGAGCTGAACAGAGAGCTGAACCGAATGTTGTGCCGACGGCGGAGCTAAGGGCCGAGCAGAGAACGGAATTGAGGGTTAAGCAGAAAGGGCCGAGCTGAGAGCTGGGCACAGAGCTGATCCCAGAGGTGACCGCCGCTTCCGCCTTTGCAGGAGGGGGCCGACCGCCAGCAATGGGGCAGTAGCCTGGAGTTCCTCATGTCGTGCATCGCCATGTCGGTGGGGCTCGGCAACGTGTGGCGGTTCCCGTTCACGGCCTATGAGAACGGCGGCGGCGCCTTCCTCATCCCCTACATCATCGTCCTCATCGTCATCGGCCGCCCTCTGTACTACCTAGAGATGGGGATCGGCCAGTTCGCAAACCGCAGCTGCATCAAGATCTGGAACATGGCGCCGGCATTAAGAGGTTGGTGGATGCATAACGGAAAGTACGATAACATCTTGTCCGTATGGATGTAATAAATTTTAGATGTCAATATCAGTGTGTTACTGTTGTCAATTTGTGAATAATTGAACCCATTTTCAGAATTTATGAGGCTGTCCGGGTGACACCGCGTCCATGGCAAAGGTGCCGACGTTTCGGTCGCCATTCTGCGACCTTCCTCAGGGCGTAATGCCGAGGAAGGTTGCAGAATGGCGACCGAAACGTCGACACCTTCGCCATGGACGCGGCGTCACCCGGACAGCCAAGTAAATACTGACTCCGGCCGCGGAAGCCTACGCTCTCCCATTTTCAGAGCTTACGCTAGATCAATAAAATCTCGAGGAAATTTAAGGAAATGTCTAATTTCAAACTAGATGATAAGAACTTCATTTTGTTGCCTATGTATTGTTGGCGGCTGAAAAGGCGTATTGTATTTAATAACACTTCATATATTACATTTCTAGTAAAAGATTTTCAACAACGTATTTTGAAACCATGGGTAGTGACTCGACGATTATGACGATTATTTCAAAAGAGAATATTTGCAATTATAATAAGAATACATTTTTTGTAAGTTTTCAACAGTGCCAGCTGGTATTATCTTCAGTCAGCTATGTCATTTCTCATGCGATTCTCTATCAGTCAAGAAAATATTTCAGAATAGCAATCTTCATAGATAAAAACTGCATGCATTTTTATTAGATCCTGTTCTTTTCGTTTTAATTGTTTTCTTATTAGAGTATTTTTATACACATTTGCTGACCCAAGGCCCAAAAAACGCCCTTTTCAAGGGTTGTGGTAGGTTCGTGTTTGCCAAACCAGTCAAGATGACATGACAATGAAATGGCACAAAAGTGCGCATTCCGGTCTCCAGTACGAGTAAATTATATTAAATTCAAAAGATTACAACTTTACTAATGTTTTATTCCTCTGATTGGTAGTTTTTGTTAGCCAACCTGAACAGATCTAGCACAAATTATGCTGAGATCTGATCTATGTTTATTGATCATTTCAAATCGTATATTATTTCAGCATCCTATATTATTTCAGTATTATACATATTTTGCGGGTCCCACATGTACCCACCTTTTATAAATAAGGTCTCTAAATAAATATAATTCCACGAATTCGTGACGCATTAGACTTTGACTTTGTAATGTGAAGGATTTGTGAAAAAACGCATCTAAATATTTATGGCAATTGCAACCCTGGGCATTATTTATAGTTTGATAACCCCTAAACAAAGCATCCTAGGGCCTTAAGACCTTAAATTTTGAAGACAAATGCCTCAAAGAAACGTGTTTCATTTCATAATATACAAAATAAGATCTATGCAAACATTCTATTACACTTTTGTCAATTCGCCGCTTCTTGATGCTTCCACAGCATACTTATAAAACAGTGACGCAGTTCAGTGTTAAATGCCTCATGTGTTGTTCAGCAACTCTAGCGTTCCCTGCAGCGACAAAGAAACACTTCGCCGATTACATTAGATACTAGAGTCGTAGTACAACTTCGTTCTTCCAAATACGACCGAAAAGAAATATTGTTGAAATATTGATAAAGATGTATATTTTAATGTCCTCTCGAATGTGCTTAAATATACAACAGGTGAGGTACAATTTTCAACTATTGTAAAGAAAAGAAATTCTTTAAATCTAATTAAAGTTGTCTATTGAAATTTAATTATGTAAATGTGAGGCTGATATTTTGTTTTGAGGAGGTCTGGTTCTTATATAAAGAGATATTGCGAAACAACCCCAATTATTTTTTAAATACTCAAGCTGTTCTTAAAATTGCAACTTCACAAACAATTCAGAGTACTTCAGCCCTGCTCTCTGGAAAGCAAAAAGGCGTTGTCTTTACGGAAGTGACTTCAGCTCTCCGTAATTTATTTTATCGGTCACAAGCGTCTTTAACCCTTGTTAACATGCAACCCTATTAGTTTGTTAAGTGCAGTTGTACCTACCTGTAGGTTAAGAAATTTAAAATCATTAGCAACGGGTTTTAACATCCTTAGTAACCTAAATAAACAACCACGCATTCATCGCTAGTCAACATTGTGCATCTCACCATAGAATAATATACCCATAATGAGGTTGGCTTATGTATCTGCGACTGTAAAACAAAACGTAAGACAAAGATTTGTCTTTATAGAAGTAATAAGTATAAATCATCTCACCAAGTTTTTAAAGTACGCAAGCATTACATTTTCTGTAATCACGGTTACGTGATTTTGTAATTGCCGAGTTTAAAATTCTTCGTATGTTTCTCGTATCGTGCTTTAGATTTTTCGGGGGTTAAATCTCGCGTGGCTTCCGCAGCTGCATTCAAAATTTTTTGAGGTACAGATGAATTTTCAGCGTCCATCATCCTCGAGCCACGGTATACAAGTATATTGTTGAAATATATATATATATATATATATATATATATATATATATATATATATAATCACAAGTAATACCCAACAATAAAATTATCGTGCAGCAACAACAGAATTCATGTGTTTCATAACGCAGTAATGCCGTACATTTCTCAAAAAATTTGAGATTTTATGGTGACCGATAAAACGCTGAACATACCACGAAGTGTTACAGTGTAATTACTGCGTCGTCCAAATTAAAAATCTCGGCTCCGCTACATTCCGCCTCGATTTTTTAACTTTTGGCATCGGCAGTAATTACACTCATAACATTTCTAGGTATGTTAATAGCTATTACGTCCACCAGTATCACTACTTGTATGGGCAAGTATCCCTAACAAGCCCCCCCCCCCCACCCCACCCCCAGCCCGATAAAAAGGCTGAGCTGCGTTTCTGTACGATACTACCCCACTGTTCAGAGACACGCAGCATCTACAATACGAAATTAGACCAATTACTTCATAGTATATGAAATATAATTGCACGAGTGTATCTCTGCGTAAGGTAATAAAGTTACATAATATTGCATAGAGTAGGGATACACTGGCTCCATCCTGCATTTCCGCATGGATCAATTTATGTAGCTTTCTCAGAAGTAAATACCTTTTTTTAATGTTTTTTTACTATCAAGGAAAGCGGAAAGCTGTCGAGGAAGATTATACAATTACTTCAAATATTTTTGAGGAAGTGTGACTGGTTTCAAGATCAACTGTCCATATTACTGAATAAAACTTATAATAATAAACATTTGTTTCAAATATAAAATGCATGTTTTTTAAAATGTTCTTTTGATATTCTGTAAGTACATTGTAAGTTACCGTCACACATTTTTTAAACTAATAAACAGGTTTCGTTAACTTTTCCCCTTAATAGGGAAATGGAAGGACAAGGAAGAGGACAAATGTTCATTGATTTGCAAGCTGGCTTGTAAACCTATTGACTTGTATTCTAGGGGCCTTGTAAGGGACGTGCGATGTTCCGAATATATTTAAGATATTTTAATTTTAAGGGTTCTTTACGTTAAATTCATATCTCTTTACATTAAGGCCCTGTAACATTTTCAAAATTTTCAGTCAATTTACTTCATTAGATTTGTTCTCGAATAGAGGAAAGATCATCTCGAAGAAGAAAAGCAAAGAAAAATAGAACTGTAATCTTTACCTATCTGTTGTTGATACTGATACCATCGCTACATTCAAATAGCGCGGGCAAGAGGTTAGAAACCCCTATTTATATATATTCTGAGATATTTGAATTGTAGTGTCTATGCCGACCTACGCGGTAGGGAGCAACGGTAGAGAAGGCTAGAGAAGGCTTCGAAGCGCGAGAGAGGAAGGTCGAAAAAGTGTGCTATTGCGGAATGGTGAGCTTGGTGAGGACGGAAACGAGAAACGTACACTGACGCTGCTGCGCGTAGGTCTACGGGCGTCCACTTCTTACACTACATTGCCGTGTAAAAACTTGAATCTGAGCGGAGACATATTCGGCGTCACCAGCCGACTCACCGTCGCCAGCTTCGCGCCGTTGGGTGGGAGCAAAGTCCCGAGAAGAGGTGGGTAATAATCGTCTTTACTAATTTTTCTCCTTTTCTTTCGCCACGAATTTGCCATGACTGCGGGAAGCATCTAGTTCGCCCAGTTCGCTAAGACGTAGGTGGCTCTTGACAGTATTTCCTAGTGCTCCAAGCCCCCCCCCCCCCTTGAACGAGTATGTGCAGTGGTTGTCATGACATCCTCCTGTGTAAATAGCAGTCATTAGACCCTGCATAAGTAAAACGTAAATGCAGAGAGCAACAAGCCTCCATTTAAGTGAATGTTATAATGAGTGCTCAGAAAGTGCATGTAACTTGAACTTTACAAACTGTGCTTGGCGCTCTCTTTATATTGTTGTCAAAGTGTAAAAAAGTGTATCATTGTATTTGAATTTGTTAATTTGTCAATTGTCAATTTGTCAATTTTTTCAAGAGAGTAGAGAAACTTCATGCTAGATTGATTTTGTTATTATACAAAGGGTAATTTGCGTTTTGTTATTTTGCGTTTGTTTTTGTATTTGGGTGGATCTCGCTCACCCAAGGCCTTAAACAAGGTCTTGACACAACCAGAGACAATGACATAACCAAACGACGAAATCAACAAATGACGGCAGATACGCGTTTTTCTATTAATTTTATGATTTTATTGAGATTTAGTGTTTTTACTACGAAACCAGTAACTATTATTAACAGCAAGCTGTAAAACGCACAGTCTACCAACTTTCATTTAGAGCAAAAATAACGAAATTTGGTTGTGTAGAAAGTACAAATTTCATTATAAACAAATACCCATAGTGTTACAATGTTTTTTGTAATTTTCGAAATGTCCGGGTTTTTATGGAAATTAAAATTTAATCATAGAACTTCCAATGCATCTATCCAAACAAAGAATTTCAAGAAAAAATGAAATTATTTCCGCGAAAAGTTTGAAAATGTCACAGGGGGCAACAATTAAAATACCTTCAGTCTCCGCAACGACACAACTATATCTAGCTACTGGCGTACATTTCCCACCCCCATTCACCCACTTATCCACCCATCCTCACACATACCCCTATTTTCTGGTATAAAATTGCGTGTATCTCCTCGCCATCTTTACCAATCGTAAATATCATTGAACAACCAATTATATATCTTAATCCAGACGTGTATGCGAAATTACGACTCAAAAGAACTTTAAAAACTTTCTTTAACCGAAAATTCGAAATCGTAGTCTTCTGGTGTTTCCAAAACTTTTCCTCCCTAGGGAGTAAAAGTAAAAACATGACTTAATAATTTGTGTTATAAACTTTCCTACTTTCCTACTTTTCTTTCTTCTTTTCTTTCTTCATTTCTTTCTTCATTTCTTTCTTCATTTCTTTCTTCATTTCTTTCTTCATTTCTTTCTTCATTTCTTTCTTCATTTCTTTCTTCATTTCTTTCTTCATTTCTTTCTTCATTTCTTTCTTCATTTCTTTCTTCTTTTCTTTCTTCTTTTCTTTCTTCTCTTCTTTCTTCTCTTCTTTCTTCTCTTCTTCCTTCTCTTCTTCCTTCTCTTCTTCCTTCTCTTCTTCCTTCTCTTCTTCCTTCTCTTCTTCCTTCTCTTCTTCCTTCTCTTCTTCCTTCTCTTCTTCCTTCTCTTCTTCCTTCTCTTCTTCCTTCTCTTCTTCCTTCTCTTCTTCCTTCTCTTCTTTCTTCTCTTCTTCCTTCTCTTCTTCCTTCTCTTCTTCCTTCTCTTCTTCCTTCTCTTCTTCCTCCTCTTCTTCCTCCTCTTCTTCTCTTCTTCCTCCTCTTCTTCCTTCTCTTCTTCCTTCATTTCTTTTTTCTTCTTTTTCTTCTTTTTCTTTCTTTCTTTCTTTCTATCTTTCTTTCATCTTTTCAACATAAAAACATGTTCTGCACAATTTTCGTGAGTGTGCTAGAGTGCAACTTTGCTGTGCTGCCGCAGGCGTGGGCTACGGACAGATCGCGGCGACGGCGTGCGTGATGACGTACTACTCGTCGCTGATGGCCATCACGGTGCTGTACTTCATCTACTCCTTCCAGAAGAACCTGCCGTGGGCCAACTGCGGCGACGACCAGGACCTCACTGGCACCTCCTGCGGGGAGATATTCTTCACGTGAGTACTTCAGTTATAATAACAATAATAATAATAATAATAATAATAATAATAATAATAATAATAATTATTATTATTATTATTATTATTATTATTATTATTATTATTATTATTATTATTATTATTATTATTATGGTGATGATGATGATGATGATGATGAACCGATTACCGAAAACGCTAAAGCAGTAGTGCAGAGGCGGATCAAAGGATCGCGGTTTAGAGTTCCGCCTCGGGCAAATCCGTGTTGCGTGTGTCTCTGCATATTTGTGTGTCTACTTCATTATTCGTCATCATCTTTTAACCCAACACCCAGGGCTATCTAACCTGGGGTGTAAAATGGAATGAAGAGTGACATGCACCTACACCGATAATAAAGTCACAACTATGGTGGGATGCACGTGTCGCGTAGCCCCGTGATTACTGATTCGCAAAAATAATAATAATAATAACAATAATAATAATAACAATAATAATAACAGTAATAATAATAACAATAATAATAACAATAATAATAATAACAATAATAATAATAACAATAATAATAATAATAACAATAATAATAATAATAACAATAATAATAACAATAATAATAATAACAATAATAATAATAATAACAATAATAATTGCTGCGACATCAAAATGCTTCGTTTTACATTCGCGGAGGTAGGAGACCTCGAGTTTCTTTGCTGGACTTTCTAAAAACCGCCTTCTATGGTACTGGCAATAGAGAATTCTGAAAATATAAGCACCAACACTAAGTATTCCAAGAAAAATATGTCATCGGCCCTTGGAGTTCTCAATCACATTTTTTCGATAAAGTTTCGGTAAAGAACCGAGCATCCATGAAATAATGGCGTTGAGATGAGCAAAAATGCCTCCCGCTTCATGTGCGGCGCGATCCACCACAGCTGGTCCAATGGTTGATTTAAACAATGCGTGCTATCGGCGTCTTGTTGAAAATTGCCTCACGTTTCTCAGTTGATTTAAACAATGCGTGCTATCGGCGTCTTGTTGAAAATTGCCTCACGTTTCTCAGTAATCTTGTTTGGCAATTCGGGCGGCTGGTCCGACGGTGCTGCAGTCTGCTAATCACGTTGCGAGATCGATAGTGATTTCGGAAGCGTCAACTGCTGAGGTCATTAAGTGTATGGTATTTTTTCTTCGATAGTTTGCAGTGATCTTCCCCCGCTGGATGGCGAGATCCGACCTACCTTTCGGCTAGCGGGTCTTTTCCTCAAAACAAGTGTCTCCCACCAGCGGGGCACCGTCGCAGCTGGGACAAGCTCTACGCTCCCGACCGGTCTCCCGCTATGTGGGGTAGTGAAGTGTGTGAAAAGGGTAGAATAGGACAATACGTGGGAATGTATTTACTAGGCTGTCCGGGTGACGCCGCGTCCATGGCGAAGGTGTCGACGTTTCGGTCGCCATTCTGCGACCTTCCTCAGGGCGTATTGCGCGGTGATGTGCTGCGCACGAGTTTAAATGGGGCTTAGTTTCTCCTCTAACCAAGTGCCGGTTGGCCGGGTGGTCGGCCAATGCGGAGAGAGCACCGGTCAATCAGGGGCGGACTCTCCGCAGGGTGAGAGGAGGCGCTCCGTCCGTAATCGGACGTTGCGGAACAGCTAGGACCGCGTCCGGTCGAGATCGGACGTCCTGGTAAAATAGGTGTTTCCAGGCATCGTGTAGACGTATGCCTTGAATGAAGTATGCCGTATGCCCTCAATGAATGCATGAATGCTGACCAAGGCAAACTCGTGCGCAGCACATCACCGCGCAATACGCCCTGAGGAAGGTCGCAGAATGGCGACCGAAACGTCGGCACCTTCGCCATGGACGCGGCGTCACCCGGACAGCCTAGTAAATACTGACTCCGGTCGCGGAAGCCTACGCTCTCACAAGACGTGGGAAGGAAAGATCGCGTCTGGTCAGCGGCCCGTTTGTTAGGGTACTGCTCCGGCATTCGCCTGGTGTTGATCGGAGAAACCGAGGAAAACTGCCGATCAGAGCAGCCGGCCGCTAAAATTCTCTTCCAGATTCAATTCGATTTAGCTAACAAGCTAGTGCGGAAAATCCTTCCACCGTCGGGACTAGAACCTTAGGACCTCAGGGTCAGAGGCACTGCAGTGACATCAGTTGATGCCTTCAGCCACCTCTCTCCTGGTTCCAGCTAGTTAATATTAGTGTTTCAACCATTATCCGTTCACATTTAGAAAAAAAACTTGATGTAAACAAATTGAAGACATCTTTGCGCCGCACTACGCTTCTGATTGGACAACTCCTAGCGCTCTACATTTGATTACGCGAGCAGCTTACCCCGTCAATTTAAAATAAGAGCTGTCATGCAAATGTCATGCTCATGCAACTATTGTACCTACGATCAGTCTGCTTCAGTAAGAGGTTGTCCGTTAATTGTATATATTGGTTGCCCTAAAATTCGAAAGTTCTTGATCACAATTCACAAGCTGCAACAATTTCGCAAGCGTTGGGGTTTCGTTTCTGCACTTTTGATGCAAGGAATGCCCGTTCGGTCGAACAACACTGAATACAAAATCATGCTTCAATCAGATTCTTCTCCTTTCTTTTCTTCTCTGACATTTGTAGTTGTCCCTTGTCAAAGATCTCGTTCCAGAGTTTCAATACGCTGGACACGGATAATCCGGTGAACTCTGCGATTTGCTTCATCGGTAACGACGGAATCCCATGCAATAACGAATTGAAAACGTTCAGAACGATGCCAGTCCAAAGAAACTTTGCACTTGTGTTTAATTATTACTGAAGGGCGAGCCACACTCTGACATTCTAATACGAACTGAATAGCAGAGTCTTGCAGGTTGATCGGCGGCACCAGAGTCACGTCCACGCGTCCGACCCGTGTCGATCAGCACGTTCGTGGGCTCAACTACCAGAGGCTCGAAACCTTATCGCCGAGCAACACACATTCAGTTCACAATGGTCTTCTTTCTCGAAAACGTTGCAATAGTTTTGACGCAAGGTTAATTTAACGAACGATCTCTGATAAATTAGTTCTTATATAGAGAACTATTTACTTTCCCGCCAGAATCCCTACAAAAGGAGAGCTCGCACTGTAAACCAATGAGAACCATCCTAACACACGTGCATTTGTTTTCATCAGGATTTTTCTTCGGCTGAACGGATATAGGTTACTTCTGATGCATGAATAAATGAATTGAAGGAAGAGGGAATGTTTTTATTTGAAATAAGGCCCTCCCTTGGATAAACTGCTTCAGGTCCCTGGTTTTCTCTGGGTGCCACTGCCCTAATTTATTTGCCGTATTCGGATGAATTGTGAACATAAGATCGAAACGACAACTTAAGCTGATCAGAATGTTTACCCCCCGTTAATACTAGTGCTCCAACTAGTTAATACGGCGGCGGCGATGGTGTAACGGTTAGCGTACCGAACTGTTGTACCCAAGTTCGCGGGTTCAAACCCGATTTTAAGGGCGAAAAAATCCTTCGTACGCCTTCCTTCGGAGGGGAAGTAAAGCCGGCTGTCCCATGTTAGTAGATTTACTTGCATGTAAAAGATCCTCAAGCCTAAATGACGCCTCTGAGCTAAATTCAAATCGCCTGTTTCTCGCCCAAGAAATACCTCCTTTCTCTGCTAGTTGGTGAAAGGAGCGTAGCGAAATTTGCGTGGTCAGACGGAAGAGCGGGCCTGATGGCCCGAGTCTCGCCACGTAAAATAAGGCAAATTCAATTCAATTCAATTCAGTTCAATTCAATACGGCTGTTTGAACGGGTGCGCGGACGCGGTGTCGCAGGGGCACGGTGCTGAAGGAGCTGCCGCTGGACGAAGGGCTGGGCACCGTCAACTGGCGCCTGGCGCTGTGCCTGCTCGCCTCGTGGCTGCTCATCCTCGGCGTGGTGGTGCGCGGCGTGCGCTCCTCGGGCAAGGCCGCCTACTTCCTCGCGCTCTTCCCCTACGTGGTGATGCTGGTGCTGTTGGTGCGCGGGTGCACGCTCCCGGGCGCCGACAAGGGCATGTTGTACTTCGTCGAGCCCAAATGGGGGGAGCTGTTGAAGCCTCAGGTAGGTTTCCTTCGGCTCCGGAATACCTACCCTAATTCAGGAGCGTCCAGAGGGGGGGGGGGCAACTGGGGTAACTTGTCTCAGGCCTCAATTTAATTGGAGCCCCGAAATTTTGTTGCATTCAAAAGAAATTAAAAATATATTTATCTCTAATCTACATTTAACGCTATAAGTTACTTCTGATGCATGGATAAATGAATTCTTTTAATGAATTTAAAGGAGGAGGGAATTTTTTATTTGAAATAAGGCCCTTCCTTGGATAAACTGCCTCAGGTCCCTGGTTTTCTCTGGATGCCCCTGCCCTAATTTATTTGCCGTATTCGGATGAATTGTGAATATAAGATCGAAACGAACATTATTAACAACTTAAGCTAATCAGAAAGGTTTTCCCCCATTAATATAAAATATTTGCTCAAAAAAAGCTTCAGAATTGATATAACACTCCTGCCGTCGAAACAACCAACCTCCTCTCCTTCCGCATCTAACGAAATAACAGCTTCAGAAAACAAGCGCGGGTTATACTATTCCTTGTGGTACAAGTGAATTTGAATGGTCATAGGAATTGTTCTCTTGCAGGTGTGGCATGCAGCTGTGACGCAAGCCTTCTTCTCCCTGAATGTGGGATTTGGCTCTCTAATCAACTACGCTTCCTTCAATAACTTCCGGCACAACATTTACAGGTATTGCATAGAAGTTTCTTGAATCGTGATTGATTATTTAAATAATTTAAAATAATTTGTAATCGGGCTGATAATTATTTAGACTTGAAGAGAGAAGAAAGATGAGAGATTATGCAAATACTTGATTTTAATGTATATTAAAATGTGAAGCCAGTTATGGAAAACATTTTATCAAGTCTGCACCGTCACTGCATTAGAGTAATAACGTTTACTTATATTTCTACTGCACACATGATGTAGACTGTAATGTAAATGCATGAATCAAAAGAATGAAAAGTAGACATTTGTATGAAAAAAGACGTGTGATAGAGAGAGAGCATAGGTTATACACCGCCGCCATCTCCAAGGCTTGTTCACCATGGCATGGAAATGAGCGGCATAGAAAACCAAGGACTTATGTTTACGAAAGATCGCAGCGGTAGGGAAGCTGAAAAAGGGGGGTGTGCAAGATTAGAATAAGTATGATATAGAAATTAGTATTTGTCATTTGCTTCCTTTATCATTGATTGCTATTTTGACGTTGACATGATGTTGACGTTTGAAGTTAACGTGATCATGACGTTTGAATCTCAAGCGTACAGACAGCTTCGTCCAAAACTTATTCCTCGGTTCCATTTTGTGTCGCACGAAGCAAAATTAGCTTTTGCAACTATCTCCTTCTGCTCTGTGTGATGACGAAAGATTTACAATATAATCTCAAGATTCCGGTTTGAGAATTCACTATCTAAACTTTCCCGAAAATATGTTCGTCATCAAAAGAGATGCAATGATTAAATAACTCTCTTCGATATCTTTTCAATATTTTTCCTTGATTAGTGACGGATCTTGTAAACATTTATTTTGCAGAGTGTAATTAATATTTCACTACACACACTTTCCTTAATAGATTGTACATAACCGTTGGATACGAGCCCTTCACGCATGAGAATTCTACAGACTGTTTTTTGATTGGCAGAGAGAACGAGAGAGAAGTGAATACAGAGCACTAAAAGAGAGGTTTGCTTCACAGAGACGCCATGATCGTGACGACGATGGACACGTTCACCAGTCTGCTGGCCGGCTGCACCATCTTCGCCATCTTGGGCAACCTGGCGCACGAGATGGGCGTCGACGAGATCGACTCAGTGGTGAAGGCAGGCGCGGGGCTCGCCTTCATCTCCTACCCAGATGCCATCGCCAAATTCGACGCCGTCCCGCAGGTATACACACACACACACACACAAAACACACACACAAAACACACACACACACAAAACACATACACACAAAACACACACACACAAAACACACACACACAAAACACACACACATTAAACACACACACACATTAAACACACACACACATTAAACACACACACACATTAAACACACACACATTAAACACACACACACATTAAACACACACACACATTAAACACACACACATTAAACACACACACACATTAAACACACACACACATTAAACACACACACACATTAAACACACACACACACATTAAACACACACACACACATTAAACACACACACACATTAAACACACACACACACATTAAACACACACACACATTAAACACACACACACATTAAACACACACACACATTAAACACACACACACATAAACACACACACACATAAACACACACACACATTCAACACACACCACACAACACACACACACACATAACACACACACACATAAAACACACACACATTAAACACACACACACATTAAACACACACACATTAAACACACACACACATTAAACACACACACATTAAACACACACACACATTAAACACACACACACATTAAACACACACACACATTAAACACACACACACATTAAACACACACACACATTAAACACACACACACATTAAACACACACACACATTAAACACACACACACATTAAACACACACACACATTAAACACACACACACATTAAACACACACACACATTAAACACACACACACATTAAACACACACACACATTAAACACACACACACATTAAACACACACACACATTAAACACACACACATTAAACACACACACATTAAACACACACACATTAAACACACACACATTAAACACACACACACACATAAAACACACACACACACATAAAACACACACACATAAAACACACACACATAAAACACACACACATAAAACACACACACATAAAACACACACACATTAAACACACACACATAAAACACACACACATTAAACACACACACATTAAACACACACACATTAAACACACACACATTAAACACACACACATTAAACACACACACATTAAACACACACACATTAAACACACACACATTAAACACACACACATTAAACACACACACACATTAAACACACACACATTAAACACACACACATTAAACACACATACATTAAACACACACACACATTAAACACACACATTAAACACACACACACATTAAACACACACACACATTAAACACACACACAGACATTAAACACACACACAGACATTAAACACACACACACAGACATTAAACACACACACAGACATTAAACACACACACAGACATTAAACACACACACAGACATTAAACACACACACAGACATTAAACACACACACACAGACATTAAACACACACACACAGACATTAAACACACACACACAGACATTAAACACACACACACAGACATTAAACACACACACACAGACATTAAACACACACACACAGACATTAAACACACACACACAGACATTAAACACACACACACAGACATTAAACACACACACAGACATTAAACACACACACACAGACATTAAACACACACACAGACATTATACACACACACACAGACATTAAACACACACACAGACATTAAACACACACACACAGACATTAAACACACACACACAGACATTAAACACACACACACAGACATTAAACACACACACACAGACATTAAACACACACACACAGACATTAAACACACACACACAGACATTAAACACACACACACAGACATTAAACACACACACACAGACATTAAACACACACACACAGACATTAAACACACACACACAGACATTAAACACACACACACAGACATTAAACACACACACACAGACATTAAACACACACACACACACAGACATTAAACACACACACACAGACATTAAACACACACACACACACAGACATTAAACACACACACACAGACATTAAACACACACACACACACAGACATTAAACACACACACACACAGACATTAAACACACACACACACAGACATTAAACACACACACACACAGACATTAAACACACACACACACAGACATTAAACACACACACACACAGACATTAAACACACACACACACAGACATTAAACACACACACACACAGACATTAAACACACACACACACACAGACATTAAACACACACACACACACAGACATTAAACACACACACACACACACAGACATTAAACACACACACACACAGACATTAAACACACACACACACAGACATTAAACACACACACACACAGACATTAAACACACACACACACACAGACATTAAACACACACACACACACAGACATTAAACACACACACACACACAGACATTAAACACACACACACACACAGACATTAAACACACACACACACACACAGACATTAAACACACACACACACACAGACATTAAACACACACACACACACAGACATTAAACACACACACACAGACATTAAACACACACACACAGACACAAAACGCACATGCGTGCGCGAAGTCAACAACACCTCGTTCTTCAAAATGAAACACGTTTCATAATTTGAAT
Organism: Gryllus longicercus; assembly: GCA_038098605.1. Classification (NCBI taxonomy): domain Eukaryota; kingdom Metazoa; phylum Arthropoda; class Insecta; order Orthoptera; family Gryllidae; genus Gryllus; species Gryllus longicercus. The sequence goes on from JAZDUA010000077.1 coordinate 4,344,560, forward strand.
TACAGTTCATTCTCTTCGGGATTGAATACTCGCACAGACACTGAAAATCAAATTAAAATTAGCATTTTCTTAAAAAAAATCATTGTCCAGAAATGTTTTGATAGGGGAATCCATTTATTAACAGTGATTAAATTGCAATGCAGTGGGAGATACCTGGTTGAGGAAAACCCCACTGGCTTCTAGGTCGGCGCCAGATTTCAGAATCCAGAGCGGGCATTTCGCCTCCAACTCCCAAGGAAAACATGCACTACACTTACGCGACTAATAACGTTAGCGCGGTAATGTCGCCGCCGCATCCCACGGACAACATACACTACACTTACGGACTAATGCAGTAATCGCGGGAATGTCGCAGCCACCTCTCTAGGAAAACTTGGGAAAAACGAACTTAGCTGTTGCTGCACCCAAAAACACTGATTACTCAATCAATCAAATGACAGCACAGTAGAGGGAGCAGCTAGTCCACGCGCACCGCGCGCCGTACGAGGGAAATGAGATGAAAGCCTCGCATTGCGCTCTGTCGTCGACAGCTGTTCGCGGTGCTGTTCTTTCTGATGCTGCTGTCGCTGGGGCTCGGCTCGGCGGTGGCGCTGGTGAGCGTCGTCGTCACCATCATCACCGACAACTTCCCGCAGCTGAAACAATTCGTCGTGATGATCGTCGTGTGCGTCGTCAGCTTCGGCATCTCCATCGTCTACGTCACGCAGGTGAGCCGAACAGCAGTCCAGCCTAGGCTTGACCTACGAGCAAAATCACTTGCTTAGAGCCCCTCTTTCATGGAGGAGGGCGGCGCCTCCCGGAAAAAAAATTCGAAAAAGTTCACAAAAAATGTTTATATCTGTAAAATAATTAGTTATTGTTAAGTAATTAGTCTTAAAAATTCTATAATAAATTTGTTTATTTTTATTTGCATCTGACAAGAAAGTTACTCTAAACTGCGTTATAATTAGTGTTTTTTAAAGAAATATGGGGGGATTTTTTTCCAGCGGGAAGCCCAACAGTATTCTGTGTCTAAATCCGACCCTACGTCTCAATGCTTCTGTATTTCGCAGAAGCTTCACGTGCATCGCGTACAGAAAAAATATCCAGTATGAGCTTGAGCTAAAATGTTGACTGACATCAGTGCCTGACACGGCGTGCATTCATTATCGCTGACTGTTGATCGCTGATGTGCTTTGAGCAAGACCAAGGCACACGCACTGTTGAGGATTAAAGGTTAAAGATCTGTGTTATCCTTCTTTTTTCATTATTGCTGGAAGGATACGTACTTACGATTAATTTCAACGTGCCAGTCGCGACAATTTTCTGATTACATCTTAATTCGATAGTTGGGTAATGCTGACTAAAGCCTGTTTTACACGGTCATTTTTGCATCCCTTTTTCATCATTTTTCTGTACAGAAAGTGGATGGAAAAAGGTCGTTCGTTTTTACGCGTTATGTTTCGGTGCCGAAAATGGATGAAAGCCATTCCAGCATTTTACATGATCATTTCTGGTCTTTGTACGTAAACGGGATGAAAATACTTCCTCTGGATGCCACAAAAAGTGCTGAAGATCAAAAATTTAAACACACACACAAGAACAAACATTAAGTTAGGTTATACTTGGACTGAGCAGGGAACGCGGTGACATTAGAACACAGTACATTATTTATTTCTCATTACATAATCACATTACATTACAATTCAACACATCGGAATGCTCTCGAAACTTTAAAATGAACAAATCGCACTATACGCGTAACAAACCAGATAAAGTCCCTGAAAGTGATGCCAGGAGCGCGGTAGTCAAACTGAATGAAATCTGTACTGAAGAATGAAGCATGCGTCATTTTTTCGTACAAATTACATCCAGTCTCGACTGTCTCTTTTCTGTACCGGCGAAAAATGATGAAACAGTGATCGTGTAAAACAGGCTTTAGCACAATAAGCCAGCTTGATTTGATCAATTTGACTATTTTTTTAAATTTAATACGTCTGTTTTGCGACACGTCTCTTGGTGCTTTTGAGCATTGAACGTAACTGGAGTATTCCTCTGTGAAGTTCTGTCTTTCGTTTCGTAACGACGCAGTCAGTGAATGTTTTTTCTTCCTTCTGCGAGGGACTCGGTGCCCTAGTAAACGGGGTCCCAGACTGTCTCCCGACCGGGAATATGTGGTGTCTCGAATTCTTTAACTTCCGTGACTTCACGGAGCATAGTGGAACAATTCGGGTAACGACGCCGGCTTCGCTCGCACATTTCCAAGTCGACGACAAAGCATCAGCCTTCAAACTCCGCGGGTAACATAAAACATCCTTGAGTCCAGGTAATGCAAAATTCTCAACACATTTTTCACGTAATTAGACATGCATCTGATCTTGACTCGCTTCTTTCGCTTAACTGCAACTCGAGTACCTCTAGTTAATTGAATTCGCGCATTCCCGGCTCTTCCATTCATCCAAATGCTTAATCTTGTCAAAAACAGGCGCATGGCGGACTCGTCAAATTAATTCCGTTGGAAAAGATGAATCACAGCCCCTGCGAAATGGCTCCAACAGCGTGGCATTAGCACTCGCACACCAATGGCAGTCAGATTACCAGTCATCACCAATGGGATATGGGGTCAGTGGAGAACACGAGAATAATTTGCTATATAATTGAAGAGAAAGTGTGTATATTTATGGACTAATGTACAAGTATTTAACAAAATATTGCAATTATTTTCTGTAGGTTTGTGTTAAAATATTTTCAGTTTTTGAGTTATGGAAACGACACAAATAGTTTGAAGATTTTCTGCTCTTGTAATACTTCCCTCAGAGACAAATAGTCACGTCACTGACTTCAGGATTATTTACTAAGCGGGCATCCGTGTATATTACGAATTTAAGGACTTTAGGCTACAGTCCCCTCAGAAATATACCTGACTAATATAGAGTGGCTGTTTCTTGATTGTTCCGTGGTTATCAGCAAAAGTTAACTGAACCACTTTTACATTTGCAATGCTGCAAATAATTAATGTCAAGTTATTTTACGTTCCGTTGCGATGGAAATTCGTGCAAACCATGTTTGGAGCAATATTACGTACAGAGTTATTCGTCAGTGTTGAGTCGAATGTTTTGTTTCTGACAGAAACTCGTCAGCTCTTGGTACAAACTTGCCGAAAAGTGACTTGACTCCTATCTGTTTTATGACCGTCGACAGAGGTCTGTACGGACGTCTTGGTCGTCAATAACAGTGATGAGGACAGCTTGGACAACGGACCATTGATATGGGCGCTTACTTAATCCACCATTGTTTGTCGTGTGTTTCTCAGGGTGGCCAATCGATTCTGAACCTGATCGACAATTTTGGTGCCACGTACCCCGTCCTGGCTCTCATGTGCGTGGAAATGGGAGCCATAGCTTGGCTATACGGTGAGTATGGTACCGTTAGTTACCGTTAAAGTGTTACAAAGCCTGATTGAAAAACATAGTCAAGTGTTTACGTATGTATTATTTGTTGTCTAAGAACTTTTGGATTACAAAACGGTCAGGGGTAGCAGCCATTTATACCAGTGTCTGCAGATCACACTTCGCAAGCAAAAAGTCGTAGGCAATGAACAAACGATCAATCTGTCTAAAACTTCCTTCTGTTATTAAATTAATTAATATCATCAAACTTTCCAACCTCTCCTTCATTTTCTAAGCCTGAATGCAAATCTTTGCACATCGCGATCCATACTGCCATCGAGCCCTCCTTCGGCTGAGATGACTCAGTGGCTTGCAGCTGCAGCGTCCAAGACTAGGACATCTTAAATTGGCAGATTTTCTGTACTAGAGAGCTAAGTCGAACTCTGCAACTGTCGAGAAAAATTCTAGCGTCTGGCTCCTCTGAAGGGTAGTTTTCTGTGATTTCTCCGCTCAATACCAGACGAATACACGAGAAAATCTCTGTCTTCGGTAATGTTGTAGGAGGTCCAATAATTTTAACAATTTATCCAAAAATAACTTTTGCTATTTTCTAAAGTTGAGGAGTGACAGTGAAAATCTGACTTACATTTTTATAAATGTATTTCCTGTCTATTCTTACAAGAAATTGAAAGGAAAAAATGGTTTTGAAAAATAACAGGAGCTACATGTAAACTACCTCAAAAATGTAAAGAATTCTTTTCAAAATCGCATGGCTTTGAGTCGTACCAGATCGACCGGGTAATATTTATTTTTCCAAAAATCCTATGACTACTTTAGGCGCTAGTTGTTAATGGGCAAACAGAAGGACGGGCGAATGGACGGTGACGGTCGTTTTGAAAAAAAGCACTTTTATAGTAAAGAGATCCTCAAACGTGAAATTCCAATCTCGAAAATTTAAAATTTCGAAATCTATTTTCCTCAACATTACATAACTTTCTGTATTTCTCCATTCTATCGCACCCCGCCGTAACTGTGTCACATATGTGCATGAATTAATGACGTACAGGTCATTTCGATGAGTGGAAACGTGCAGTTTGAGTAGCCAGTAGAAAACATCACTGAAGTCGTTTGAAGACTCGTCCGAAGCCTTAATCAAACGTAGCATCATCATCAATAATTAATTCAGCTTTATTTACAGCAAAAACTGCTATGCACATCTTTACAAAAATTATTTTCAAAACTCCACCCCTCCCTTATACATTCATCTCTCTTTAATTCATCGACTTTTTCTTCTTCATTTGCACAACTCCCCGTTCACATCCACATCTATTACATCTCCACACCTTTCTGTATTAAACTAAATCATCATTCAACTTATTACTTTCTTCTCTCTAATATCTTCTAATCCTACGTTTTCCTCCTTCTTCCTCTCTTAGTTTCTATATCCTCAACATTTCTCCCTCTCCACCTTCATCGTCACATAATATTTCTCTAGCTCTCTGTGTAACCTCCTCATTCATTACTCATTCTCCAATTTATCCCGCATTCTCAATCACTCGTTCCCATGTCTCTGCCTCACTTTTACAAATCCTACATATCCTGTCTTCTTCTTTCCTCTAGTAGAACGTTATCATCTTCTCTAAAGTTCGCAATACTAATTGTGCTAGCCTCGTTCCCTACCCCTTTCCCGTAACATTTACGAATTCCGTACTCGAGCAAGCGTCCTCTTTACCACAATACGACGATTCGTAAATCAGCTAGTACCAATTATTATACAAAATTAAATATAAACCAAAGAAACACATTTAGAAAGGTGTAAATACGCTTATCATGAGCAAATCTCTTAAATTTGGGAGTTTGTGCACTCTCGAACGTTAAAGCACTATCGATCTTTTGCGCTTGAGCAGTTCAAGTGTCTCATCACTGTAGTCCATCTGCTCACGCGCAAAAAATGGGTAGTGCTGTCCACTATGGCGTCCACAATCTTTCTTCTATGTTCAGGGAAGAAAGTATAGTAATCGTACTGTCATCAGGTCCTGCACAATTTATAATATGTACTCTCTTTAGCATTTGCTGCACCATCACTGGGATGACATGGATCTCTGGATTCCGTGGATCTCTGTACCTTGCTTTACAAACATTATTAGGTCGATACACGTATACATGTATACGAGAAAGTAAGAAAAACGGCTACAGATTGCGCGAAATTTTCTCTTCCTCAAGCTTGTCCCTTCCTCTCCCCTTACTCCAACACATACACTTGCATGCACGACACCACCAGATATGACATTTTCTAGGTTTTCTTTCTCCTTCTGTGGTTCAATCTTTTCCGAGACTACCAATGTTTTAAGTTACCCTTATTCTTCCAATTTTTAAGAAACATCCACAGTAATGTGGTGATTCTTATTTTACCAATAATAATTAAATGGGGAGAAGAATAGAAATATCCAAACTCCAACTTTTTATACGTTAATTTCTCGTCTGCCTTTCAATACATCTACATCCCATCAGTACATCAATACGTCCTCTTTCAGTCTGTATATCAGCACGTCCACATTCCATGTGTACTTCGATACATCCGACTCTCATTTGTCTTTCAATACATCTACATTCCATCTATACTTCTATACGTCTGCCTCTTGTCTATACTTCGAGACGTCCAACTTTCGTCTAATTGTTGATTTTGCTCTTCATACCTTGACCGTCTTTATAGTTCAAACCACTGCCAACCTTTACTTTCATCCCAAGTAGGCCTTGCATATACAAGTACATGTCTTCTTTACGTTAGTATGTTCGAAATACAACATTAAATTTCGGCTCGTTACAGTAATACTGTTGAAGGACTGAATTCGTGTTAGATACTCGTGCATCTCTACTGATCGCAGACGAGGGGGCGAAGCCACATCGGCATTCGCCTGGAAATTATTCGAGTCCAAAAAAGGCAACATTCACAGGGTCACCCCATAGCACCAAATCTGACGCTTGGAAAGTACGCCTTACCGATGCAACCTGCACACCTCGAAAAGGCTCAACAACAAAAGGGGAGGGGGCGGGAACTTATGTAGTGTCGGCCGATGGGTTGCGAACCAGGAGGAAAGCACATATCACTTTCATTTTACTTCTTCAAAATATTTCTTGGACGAAGAAAAATATAGCATGTTCTGTATAACCCATTTGCACGCATCGGGATTTTAATTCTTGTCTAAGATAACTTTTACGTTAATGGCGGTAGATAAAATTGTGCTCACGTGAAAATAAGAGTTGTTTTAAAAAAATATTTTCAGTAAACAAAACAGTAATACATGAAATCAGATGAAAGGTGCGCTATTAGTCGCTTGGTTAATTGTCGAGGATACTGCTGAACAAAGCCCTAATAGCAATAGGCTGTCCCCACCCAACTCCCAGTACCCCCACTCTTCCTCAAGCTTACATTGCCTCGCATGCACAGCTGCGGGCGGACTCCCGATAGACCACAATGCGGTCCATTCTAAAAATATTTATCTTTAGCTTAAGCGAGCACATAAAACTAAATTCGTCCTCACAAATTGCGCCGATGGTATGCACAAATTAAACGAGCCGATTTATTGCAAGTTAAGTAGTTTCTGTAACTTTTTCTTAGTTTTTTTCTGGGGAGAGCGCCGCCCTACAGCTCTGGGGACATGGAAATTCATTCAAAAAAAAAAAAAAAAATTTTGTATTTTATTTTTTATAAATCTTTATAATTTTCTCTTTAAATTGGCGTTTGAATTATGTTGATATTACTCTTACAACTATTTTTTAAATATTTATATGCGAAGTCGTCCTCTCATTGGGTTGGCTACTTTTATATAATGTTTCACAATGCAGCGCATATATACTGAAAGTCTTAGTCATGCAGAAAATATATTGAAAACCTTGTTTTGAATTTCCTTGAACTTACTTCAAACCAACATAAAACAAGTCTCTAAAAAAGGAAGTAGTTATTTGAAAATTTTTATTCTGATGAGACAAGTTATTGAGCTGGCGTGTTCGGAGGGTTACATCTTTAAAGAACATTTCCCGAAAGTTGGTATTTTTATTACTAAATTTGCCTTTTTTTTCTACTTATATTTGAAATAGGAAACTGAAAATTTCAGGAGTTGTTACTAGAGGTCTCCTACATTTACTGAAACATTTTTATTTCTACCTTAGTATTATCCATTCTGCAAAACTTTATTTACTATAAAACTCGGTAAAAAAATTGCATTATGATAAAATATTTGTATACACAAAAAGAGTAAACATTGTTCTTCAGCGTTATTATAAGTGGTATATGTGTAACCTATAAAATTTCATAAGCCTAACATCAATAGATTATAAGAATTAGACTCAACCATTTAAGGGCAGTCCGTGTGTTCCCTTACTGAGCAGCCTCCACTGCGCCGACGTTGTTTTCGATGAACCTCCCTCTTCACCTGTGTTTCTCTGACGCAGGTTTGGACAACATCTGCAACGACCTGGCGTTCATGCTGAAGCGGAAGGCGGGCTCCTATTGGCGCATTACGTGGGGCCTCGTCACGCCCATCTTCCTCATCGCAGTGCTGATCTACGCCGCCGTGGAAGACGAGCCGCTGGAGTATGGCCAGGAGACCTACCCCGATCACTACTACGGTGCGTTCCGCGCTACACTCAGTTCCTTCTCGGTGAACAGGTTCAGTTCAAATACCACAAACTGTTAGGTAGATTAGATATTTATTAGTTTTGCAGGTAGATTTATGCAATCTGGTGGCGGAACACCACTATTTACAAACATTAAAATTAATAATATTAATAGAATATAACTTTAAATTATTAATAATAAATAAATAATAATAGTAGTAGTAATAATAGTAGTAATAATAATAATAGTAGAAATAATAATAATAGTAGAAATAATAATAATAGTAGTAGTAATAATAATAGTAGTAGTAATAATAATAGTAATAATAATAATAATAATAATAATAATAATAGTAATAATAATAGTATTTACTCTACATTTTATGGATTTCCTCTACAGATAATTTAAACTAATAAATACATGGGTATTTTAAACCAATAAATATATGACTTTTTAACTACACTCCATTTCACGTCACAACACTTGCACTTCACACTCGTGATATTTCTTTCAAAAATAGCTTTTGTTGAAGTATCAGAGATACGGAGAAGTGTCGATCTCAAAACCTCTCAAGCATCTACTACTTGAAGCATGAAGTGATCATCCTATCAAAAACGTTAAACGTGATGAAAGATATCTCGTTTATTTTTCACCAAATATGTTGATTAATCTCTATTATAATGTATGGATATTCAAACATATATAAAGGTAGAGCTGAATGTAGCAATAACGCAGTGACAACAGCTTGACGAGTAAAAATGTGTAAATATATATTTTGTTATACGACAACGATTTCATCAATATATAATCAACAACCACAGTTGCTTTTTAATGAATTAGTTGTTAATGGTGAGGGATAATAATGCAGCCAGTTCCGTAACATGCATTAAATTATTAAGTGAAAGTGTACTAACAAAGAAACTTAAGTCTAAAATACACTTCTTAACAAACTTTCAATGGACATATTGTGTCAAAATAACTCTTTAATTTATTGTTAAATTGCCACTTACTACTACAAAATTATTAAATCGAAAGTGGTTAATAAGGGAATAGTCAAATCTCTTCGTAACAGGCCTACAACCTAATTCGAGATGAGAGAATGATGTTCATCATTCCATTTATGTTGTAGTTGTGGGCTGGACCATTATGGCCTTGATAGTGGCGCTGGTCCCCATCTTCATTTGCATCGAAGTGGGAGATCGATGGCTGAATAAGAAGATGCCTTTTATTAAGGTGAGTATTCACGATTCAAGGTTACTTAAAACGTTTTGCTAATATACTTCTACCTGCATTCACAAAGGCAATTGTAAAATCTAAACACAGGAGTCAGGGTAAATTTAGCATTTGTGGAATCTTAATAAGATTACAGTTCACTTTTTTTTACGATAGTAACTCTCTGTGCATAGAGTAGCTAATATATTTCTCAGATGAATATGCGTTGGCCACAAAAATTGTGCACCTTGCGTTGTTTTGATAATTTAAGGACAATAGGTTAACAAATTTCACTGACTCTTAAAGACAAACGTGTCTACTCTCGGAATCATTGAGGCCTAAGTTGTTCAGGAGACACAGCGTGCTAGGCAGTGCTGCCAACCTTTTGACCACCACACTGACATCTTTAGCACGATTACATCAATTTTACACCTATTACAAGTGAATAGTTCTGAGAAATTTAAATGCGCCGTACAGATCGACGCACCTTGTTGGTTTGACTTAAGTCTTTTGCGATTGGGCTTCGACGATTTTCAGGTCACTATTGCCTGTTCACTGAATTCAATAATATCCAGGTGATTCAAAATTGTTTCTTACCCGCGAGATGGAACTTCCTGTAATCGATGTGATGCTATCTTCGCACGAAGAAACTTAAAAATCGAATTGTTATGTGAAATTATCAAAGAAATATTAAAGTGACAATGGCCGGTGGTTTATGGCACAGTAGAATCCGTTGACAATATTCACAAGCTTAATTTCGTAATTTTAATTGCATAATTTAAGAAAGGTTTACGTGGTGAGGAGCATACCCATGCACCACGGAGGGTTCTTCGTCTCTGAACTCATGTTGTGTGGATGCGCGGAAGCAAGCAAATTTTGCTTTGTGAGTGGAGGTGGGGACTATTCGCTCAATCAAATAAGCGTATTCGAAATGTTACGGACGTTTCGAGAACTAAGGTTTCCTTAGTTCGTTGATCAGATCCGTATGTGATACACCGAAATGTGTGGTAGGGACTATTCGCTCAATCAAATAAGCGAATACAAAATGCTACGGACGTTTCGAGAACCAAGATCGCTTCAGTCGGTTGATCAGATCCGTAAGCGATTCACCGAAGTCTGAGGTGGAGACTATTCGCTCAATGAAATAAGCGTATACGAAATGCTACAGACGTATCGAGAACTAAGATTGCCTCAGTCGGTTGATCAGATCTGTGATACACCGAAATGTGTAGTAGGGACTATTCGCTCAATCAAATAAGCGAATACAAAATGCTATGGTAATGACAATTTGTTATTGAATGCTGATGACGAAGAGGAAATCGAATCATTAAGTACAGAAAGGGATTCATGTGACAAACTTCTCAACAACGAAAGTAAGGCTGTGCTGCAAGAACTATTTGCCTCAGATTATGAATGGGGGAATTTTTAATTTGTTTGTATCTGTCCCATAAGACGACGCCGTATTTTGGAGGTATTATTTGTGATTCATCTACATCTTATCTCCCGAAACCCTCCACTCCTCTCGCGTCTAGTGAAGTGAGGGCTCCAGAAAACGAGTAAACCAACGTTCACAGGTGAGTGGTGCGAGCTGCAAAGACTTATTTTGACGCTGCACTGCTGAATGCGCAGGCGCTGCGGACGGCCTTCCAGCCCAACGACGAGTGGGGACCCAGCAACACGCGCGTCAGAGAGCAGTGGAGATCGTTCAAGAACGAGCTGGCGCAGCAGTCGCGGAACGAAGGCTGCACCCGCGCCGTCTGGCGGAAGCTGTGCGGCTGCGGATCCCTCGACATTGACTTCGAGAAAGACGACGACAAGGACGTCAAAGCGCCCAACCCCTGACCCCCCTCCTCCTCCTATTTTTTTTCTTTATCTTGCTTCTCCGCGCACCACCCGGCTATCCTGGACGCTCCTGGCGAGCGCCCCTGCCGGTCGAACATGAAAACTACGTACCGAGTGGTTCTCGGGCCCTAGGCTACACTCGGCATTAACACAAGACTCATGGCCTCCTCGGACGCAACACGAACACGATTTTTCCTGGTGGAAAGATGTCTCGCGATTTTTGGTTGGTTGAAGTTTAGACATTGAAGTTTACTTTTTTGTTTAAAAAAATCGTCGTGTGAAAAATCAGTTTTTCGGTGTAATTAGTTTCCATTGAAGGTTGGTTCGAAATTCTTTCCTCTTGCAAATACTAAGCTGCATCTTTCCACCTGTCCCATACAATCATTCAGCTCTTCAAACATTCTTATGTTAAAAGCTTTAAGAATATCAGTAGTATCGTGTTTGCCGTGGGAGTTATTTTCCTTTTGTCGTTTTGTGTTTTGCTCTGTCACGTCTGTGTTCGGCAACGTCCGTGAAGACCAATGCATTTCTCTTACTGAGAAAATGTGAACAAGTGAAGTTGGAGGGGTCTCATTCACAAACACGTTGTTTTATTTATTCTTTGTTTTTGTTGGCCGCAATTATTATTATTTTTCGTCGCCCACTTCATACGCTTTAACCTTTTCTCTTCATTGTAGTATATATGAAAAGCGAATTTCAAGAACGAAATTGCAAAAGCTCTAAAGATGGCCGCTGTGCGGTCGAGAAACCGTTTATGACGAAGGTTCATGACGAAGGATCATGAGAATACAAATAAAGGATTTATACCTTTCAACAAGAACGGTAGTTAATTAAGTTAGCGTAAATCCTCAGAAATTGTGAATACGAAGATACAGTTTTCAACAGTCCTACCAAAAAACCGCAACAACAAAACCAAATCAGCACGCAACAAAGTGCTTGTGAAGATGTGACATACGAGGCCAATTAATGTTTGAAAATAATGTTTGGCATGTTGAACGTGGACAAACAAATTTCAATGGACCTAGAAATTTCCAATATTGAGATTTTGATACAAAATATAATATTTAAATTATTGATTCTCAATGCTGATTTCATTCGTGAAATATCAGATTTTATACAATGAAATTACAACACAAAGTATATCAATATCAGAATGATTGCTGTATCTTGTTTGGTTACTTATATTGTACTTCATCATTACTTTGATTGCTGGTCTGTGGTGAAACCAAGGGGGATGAGAATGACAGTGATCACTCTTCCCATGAACTCTTAAATAAAAATGATTTGATTTTACAGTGAGTAAACTTCACTATGTCAAAAAATATGTAAATATTTTTATTTTGAATAAATATTTTAATTGTTATTTCTTACTTATTATCTATTTTAAAAATCAATAAAAAAATTGGCCATTCTAGGAAATTTACTTCGTAACAATTGTTTTGATCTGTCATTGGTGTCAGTAGTATTACTAGTCTGGGGAGGATCATTCCGAGAAAAGTGAAGATCTGGAAAAAAATCCATTTCTCATTGATGATAATTATAATATTTTCATACTTATCTTGGAGTTTAGGGATTTCAATTTTATTTTATGAACTATCTTCTTTCTTATTTATTATGGTTTAGTGGCAGCTGAACAAACTAGAATGCCATTTTGAAATTGATGAACAAACTAGTGCCATTTTATTGTTTTTTATTACATACTACTTTACAAAATTTCAACAAAAATAATATACCCACTGGCACATTGAATTGTTTATATAGAATTTACAACATTTCTCAGTTTTATTATCTATTCAAAAATGTAATTTTATGAATAAAATTAAAATAGAGAGAAAACTTATGAGAAATGAACAGGAAATAATGTTATGAAATGTAAGGTACTAATCACAAATCTCAACAAACCTCCAAAGTCAAGATATTAATTTTGAGGACCTTAACATTCATTACTAAACTTTATTTCACATTTGAGGGAGTAAAATATGTAGATCAATAATAAAATTAATATTAAAGTTTATATTTCAAAACAAGAGGCAATCAAGAACCAAATTCAATATACCATCAACTGTTTAAAAAGAATGAATTAGTATGTATTACTATGAAACATGCATTAATTTTATCAGCTAATGAAAAAATTCTAGTCTTATCTGTTACTTATTTAACATTTTCAATACAAAGTTTTAGAAAGTTTACATTCATGTTTTTTTTATTCTCATGAATGGTATGTACTTGTATAGAAAATTATAAAACATGTCAAATGTACTTTATCATAAATTATACTTTTTCTCTAAGATATCTTGGCTCATAATAATGAATATATAATAATGAATATTTGATATGATTTGATTTATTTTGTCAAAAAACTGTTAGTGACGTATGGGAGAGAAGATCATCTGCACACATTTTCTTGAGTTCCAGAATCCATTTCCAACATTTCAATTATAAATAGTTGAAAGAGAAAAAAAGTGTAATGGATGAAGAATGAATGAATAAGTAAAATGAACAAAAGCTTATAATTTGCAAATTATCATATTAATATCACTACTCTTCTCTTATTTCTCATTCTTAAAACATCTATCAGTATAATTTACAAAGAAGTAAAGATCCAATGTTCAATTACAGACTGAAAGAATTATGTGACATTTTTGTAAATAAAAGAAAGAAGTGATATTTCAAATCATGTCCAAAACCGTTATTGTTTTACAGTTATAGTCTTGTTCAGAGGTGGGGTGTGGAATTAGACTGTGCCCCCTGAACATTTTCAAAGGGCCCTATAGCCTCACTTAATAATATGTTTTTCTGATAATTAATCATTTTTCAAAATTTTATTCAATACAGGTCACTTTAGATTTAGCTGAAGACATTAGCAAACACTGTTACTTTCTACGTAAGTAACAACATTTTAAAAGTACTAATAATCATACAATAATTAATTACAGTAATTTTTCACAATACTTTTATTTAATTTGTCAAGCCAAGTCAATTAGGAAATAATTTGTAACATGACATTTTGGGAAGAGGCACTCCAGGTCATCTGGCATCCCTGTAAATGGTTCAACATAAAACCAATTATTGGTTTTATGTTGCATTGTATTTATTAATAGTAATCACAGAAGTTATATTTTAATTCCCCTTGTAATCTATTTTATTTATCTACTAGTAAAATACATATGAAAATACAAAAATGTTAAGTGGAAAAGGTGGCCCAGAAATATAGCAGGTTCCTTGTTGTTTTAGGCTGCACAGTGCACATGCCAATGTTTTTAGTGCTATTTTATGAATACATAGAGTAACTAACTAATTTAAAAATAATCGTTTTATAAAAACATAAAGTTGCAATTATTTTTTAAGAATGCCACTGGTGTTTAGTCATCATCTTTCTAAAGACAAATAAGTGTCTTGTTGCTGCCGTCATTATAGTCTGTCCTCCGCTGTCCTCTTCATCCCAGTACATTTAATCAATACAAATGCAGTCATTTGAAAGATATTTCTAAAAACTGCCATGGTTATAAAATAAAGACAATAAATGCTTACTTATTCAGAATCAACAGCATATCATCTAGAAGCTAGTAATAACTCTTCTACATTATACTTTACCGAGAATTATTAGAAATTTAAATGAAAAAGTCATTATTAATTCTGTGATTGCTCCTGAGTGTTGGACTTGTATCTCAATTTTTTGCCAGTTTTCCAGCAATCCTGTGAGTAAATGAGATGCCTGTTTATGTCCATTCTATCAGTAATTATAGGAATACTCCTCTCCACATACATAAGCAGTACATGGGTGTAATTAGATAATTTTTCTGGTGTGTTCAAAATGTAAATTAACTAGAAAATTCCATTTTGTCACTTGTTCTCATTAAAAAACATGTATATTGAAACTGCTGTTTTCATTTGAATTACAATACATTGGAAGTAGAAAATAAGTAAAAATGTATGGGTTACAAATGTTTTCATTGCTATGTTCTAACAAGGTAGAGCGGAAATTATTTGAACCAACTAGTTTACATTGAAGTTTTTAAATAATGATTTAAGTCATCAAAAAAATCAATTCCTTCCAAATTGTACCTAGTTCTTGCTTTACCATAATTTCATTACCATAATAACAAAAAACACAAATTAATTATTTTACAAAAGTGCAGAAAGAAAATTTTTTAAAACTAATTGAATATTTGAGAAACAGTAGTAGTGTTGGAGTGTTATTTCCATATAACACTCTATTACATATTCGTGTATACCCATGGGTTGCATAATTAATAACTTGTAACTCCTAACTAGTCACAACAGATATATACATTTTTTTCATAATTAAATTTGTTGCTCCCCAAAGAATTGGTTAATTTAATTATTAAAATGCTTTGTTACTTAGTAATGTGGCCACAATTTGGATTTCTTTACGACTACGGAATATATACTCCAAGCATAATTGCATCCAACAAGGTCATGGGATGGTGATAATTGTATATATATTTTTTTCATTGCCTTGATTACTAAACGGTAAGACAATTTCAATGCATAATTTTTTAACTATAAATATGTGAGATATTCTTTATTAATACAATAAAATATAAATTTATTTCAAATTAATATTAATAAATAAAATGTATTATTACACATAAGATTTTTACATTAAAAAATATAATATTATTTTGGTGGTATTACTTACTTATATACTAACTGAGAATTAAATCATATTATAAATGTTTCTAAAAAGTAAATGATAGTTATTTAAGAATCATGTAATCTTGTTGAATATTTAACATTGGTGGAAACCTTGTGATTAGTTTAGGTGCAAGTGTTATTCATGAACAAACAGACAAAGAGTTGTTTTGAAGAAAGAAAACAGAAAAAGAAGAACAATATCACCAAACGACACTGTTTTGTAGAAAGGACAAACAAAGTGTGTATTTCTGACAAAACCTTGACATTGATATTTTGCTTTACAAAATAACTTTCTCGATACTAGGTATTTTTAAGGAAGTAAAACAAAACTGGGTATTTCTAGACAATTCTTAAGAGGTCTTGACCTCCTTCCCCCCTCAAATTATCCTATGATGCAGTATGAACAATTTTTTGATGCATTAAAGAGTTAATGAAATAACTATTACAATGTGTCAATGACTTGCTTGCAAAATTGACACTTGAGTAATCTCTCGAAGATGGAAGAGATCAGAAAAAACAAAAACAAAATGAACCAAGACTAAAATATAATATTATAGTTACAAACATTAAAATCAAAAATTAAAATGTAATTGAATTAATTTAAGCGTTGTTTATAATTGGCCCAGTTTAAGTAAAATTTGAGAAAGTGAGATAATGCCATTCAGGATGTATTGTCGTTAGCATACAATTTTTAAAAGTAAATGAGTCCCTAATCTTCATTTATTATTAAATCCTAATTCTAAAATATTACCCTCAAATAAAGTATCATAACCTTGGTTATTGACAGCTTTTAAGAGGTCGATACTTCTAAGAATAACATCAATCACCCTTTATGGTAGGCCTCCTCACAAATTACAGTAATTTTTATTAAAATGTCTACTAAAATTAATAATATCAAGAATATGACTAGTAAATTAGGTAAAAATTTAATTCTATACTTCTACATGTTCTCTTTTCACATGCTAGAAGGAATTGCTCATTTGTAAATTCAATTATTCTTCAATTTGGGTTATTTATTCACTAATGATCTTTTGATCTCCTAAAACTTAGCATGATTTATTTAAGTGTATTTTAAGTGTGCAAATATCAATTAAATAAACCTCCTCTCCCTCTGTATTGATGTAATGCTATCATCACTAAATTTCCTAATAATACTTTTAATAACAGAAGCTTCATGTTGTGTAGTTAAATTGACAAGGAAATAAAGATAGAAATTAGTGGAACTAAAACAACACATACTTTTTCGCATAATTTTTAATGTTGGCAATTTTACAAAATACAGAGAGCTCACTGAAAATTCAATCTGCAGGACTATTATAAGCATATTTTGCTCTATTAGAAAAAATATCTTAAAGATATAATTTTGAATTGTTTTTGAGAAAATAATTGTTTAAAAATATTTCACATAAAACTACACAAAAACTTCTCATATTTTCAAAAAATTGAACTTGATCTTATTTAAAAGCCTGTCTTTGAAGAACAGTTTTCATCAAGAAACTGGAAAAATTAAAAAAAACAAAAAACATTTAGAGCCATTTCTTTGAAAAATAAATTACCTGACAAGAAACAATTCTGTGAAAACTACTCGTATATTTCAATAATTGTTCATGACCATATTTAAAGATGTACTTTTCTTTAAGCAGAATTTGATAAACAAAAAACTTTATTATAAATATTTTGCAATGTTAATTTTTAACAAGTTCCGAAAACACAGACAGTTCACTGAAAGGAGACCTGTGCCATTTTTATATGCATGCTTTGCTCTATTCAAGAAAAAATTAAAATTGAAGCAATTTTGAGAAAATCATTTTTCAAAATTTGCCTAAATTTCAATCAAAAGTACATGGAAACTACTCATGTTTTTGAAAACTTTGTACACTTATTTAAAGACCTATCTTTTAAGGAATGGATATTATGAAGAAAAAACCTATTTTTTCAATATTGTTGTTGTAGAAAGATGCAGAAATAATTTTGAATCTTCGAAAATGTAGAGTTCAATTGCGCCATTTTTTACGCACTTTGCTCTATCTGAGAAAAACTATTGGAACATTTTTTTAGAAATAAAGATAACTATTTTGTTAGCAATACTAACAAAATCAAATCTGTAGCATGGAGAAATTCTGTTTTCAAACATTCTTTAATTTTGTTTTCTTCATTCTGTATTCCTTCGTACCTGTTGCTCGTTTACCAATGCATGTAAGTTTTCTATAACTCAGGAAGGTCTAATCAAGAAAATTTTTGAAACTGTGCTAAACTCGCTTTGTTGATGTTTTTATTCCATAAACTAATTATGGTTAAAAGATGAGGAAGAGATTCTGGAGTTCAAGAAAATATACGCAGACTTTACTTCTCCTCCGTCACGACCGATACACATGTATTGGCCATAGTCTAATAATTATTATTAATTATTTTTAATAATTAATGTGAACTATTATTAATTATTA
This sequence comes from Gryllus longicercus, assembly GCA_038098605.1. NCBI lineage: Eukaryota > Metazoa > Arthropoda > Insecta > Orthoptera > Gryllidae > Gryllus > Gryllus longicercus. The sequence goes on from JAZDUA010000077.1 coordinate 4,362,703, forward strand.
GACTATGTATTGGCCATGCCCCCATACATCGCAATTTTTCTTTTCTTTGACGAAATAAATAAAATCAGTTTTCGTACCAAAAAGGCATCAGTGGGAGTTTCTCTGTCGAATTGTCGCTTTTTCCGCAGCATTACAATACGTTCCCTACACTACGTGTGCGAGAAAGGAAAAGGTACTTATACCATGAATGAATGTATGCTTGAGATCATTATCCCTATAAGTAATTCGTATATCTGACACGAGAATGCGCCAGCATTATCAGCGTCTCAGCGTATAATACTCGCGTGTTGGTGGGGGTTCAGCCCGCACCCCGGGTCTGCCCGGTGCGGGTGCAACCTTGTAATCCGAAGCTCGAAGTAGGCCCGTGTTGACTTCTGCATTACGGGATATATAATTTCCCATATATGTTGACTAAAAACAGCCCTTTCAATGGATCCCACGAACATCTTGAATCGTACGATGTTCTGGTACAAAGTAGCGGTTATTTTTGTTGTGATATATATGTTGGTTTTTTGGCCTTTATATTACTTCTATTTACTTTAGTACATGCCACACGTATGGGCAAACTAAAGCACTTTTTCAAACGAATAGTTATTCACTTGTTTCTATAGCAACAAACAATATTTTTTACCATTTCTCTCCAGACCCCATCAAATTAATTCCATGCACTTTAATTTTTGACATTCCTAGTTATTTCTTTTATTTTTGAAGTAATTTATTATCTATTTTGTATAAAAACAGAAACAATTTAACAAAAATGGAAGAGGAAGTTGAAGAAGTAGAACAGGTAAAATTTTAACATTTTTGTAGTAGTTCTCTAGTTTCTGTCACATGTTATTGATGTTTGTGTTAAAAGTTTAATTTACATTAATTGAAATTCCTAGGGTGAACAAAATGTTAATCAAGAGGAGCCTGAAGAAACAGAAGACAAGACTGTGGAAGAATTGGTTCCACAAGCCTCCAAAAAGAAAAAGAAAGATGAGAGGCAGTATCAGTTAGAGGAGGAGGAAGAAGAAGAGGAGGAGGAGGAGGAAGTAGAAGAAGAAGAAGAAACAAAATCTCTCTTTGAGCAACTTTTTGATAGTTATCAACAGGTCAGTACTGAAGAGATACAAAAATTATATTTTGCAAAATTAATGATGAAACGTTTCTTATTTCAATACATATGTGCAAAAAAATGTTCCAAAAAACTATACATTTATTCTATATTATTTTTCTTTAAAATTCACGGACTTAATGATGTAAAGATTATTTTGAATTTTTTTAAAAGTATTTCATTGTTAATTCACTATGCATAAATATTCAGAATACATCACCAATTTTTATTTCAATGAAAATAATAGTTACATTTGTTGAGAAAAAAAAATAATGTAGGTATTTTAGTTTTCTTACTTAATCATTTTTATTTGTTTACTTATCTGTATAAAAGATGAAAAGATGAAAAGATTTTCTGTATAAAAGAATCTAAATGGAAACTTGTGTATCAGAGAAGTTACACTTCCATTTTAATAATTATATGAACAAGTGAAAATTTTGAACAGATGCAGCAAGACAGTGATGATATGATCATTAGCAAGGAAGCTAATATTCATCTTTGCATTATTGAAAATTTGAAATTTATTATTCAGTATTACATTATTGATCAAACAATCAGATATTATGCATACTGTATTATTGATCAAACATAATCAATACATCACATAAATATGACATGCTCAATATAGTCTATTGACGTTTTTATTATTATTATTATTATTATTATTATTATTATTATTATTATTATTTCTTTTTTATTATTATTATTTCTTTTTTATTATTATTAGTATGTGATGACTTTTACTAATTCAAACTGTTTTTCTTATTGTAAACAAATTCACTTCAAGGAATTGAAAAGAATATCAGAAATGGGAAACCTGAATATGAAATTGGTAGAAATATCAGAAATGTTAAACTTCAATATGAAATTAATAGTCATGATATAAAAATTTAAGATTGGGGATGTATGATCCCAACATATTTTGGGATTGGTTACTTGTGCATCTTTTCTAATCACTAACTAGAACCTATTCTTGAGAATTGTTACAGGAAAGTATGAGAGGTAATTAAATTATTTGATTTTATCTGCATTATGTATTACAGAGTTATGTGGAAAGAGTTAGGAGAGAAAACCTATTAGCATTCATTTTGATCTATAATCGGAATTAGAAATAATAAATTTATTTAATACTGAGATGCTATATGTCTGCTCATAAAGCGTGCCTCTATGTGCACAGAAATGCATATATTATATGAAATGTTGCTTTTGTTTCTTCACAGTTTTTAAGACTGTAAATACATGCACTTGGTTACGTTTACAATGTCAACTTTTTTTAGTATTTCCTGCAATGTCAATTTTTTTAAATCTTGCTATTTAGAATGATTTAATTGATGCAAATACAGTATAAATACAATATAGTTTGAAGATGACAAAGTAAATCAAAAGTGAATGAAATATTTGTGAGAAGGTTAAGGTGAGACTTTAATGGTAAACAGAAAATTTTGGAATCAGGTAGTGTAGTTTTCGGGTTTTGCAAAAAACATGTAAATAAACAAATAACAAAACACCAAAACACAAAATTATTTAATTTGTTCACGCCCAGGAACTGCCACAAGATTAGATTATTATTATTATTATTATTATTATTATTATTATTATTATTATTATTATTATTATTGTAATGAACAGACTATATTTTAAATGATTTAAGCATTTTTAATAGATCCAAGATTTTTATGTATAAGAACATTATGTTAAATAGTTCAAATGTTAAAGAATTAAATATATAGGGAGCTAATATTATAATAGAAGAGTAAGATAAGTATGAAAATGAAGGAAATATATTAACACTATTGCTGCAAAGACTCTCTCAAAATTAATTTGTAGTTTCAAAACTCATTATATAGTCCCAATTTATGAATTGGACTTTTTGCTCTGTGTAAGATCTAATTCTTCTATAAGAGTAGTAGCCTATAATATTGTAATAAAATTAGTTTTATTGACATGCGTTAGTCTCTTCACCAGTGAAATAAGTGCTTAACCTGAGGGTGTCAATCAAAGAACACATTTTAGGACACAATTTCTGCATCTTTGGGCAAGAAAAAATATAGGGCAGACATTCATGGAGTTAGAATAACCAATGGAGCATGTTATGAAATGTGTCTTTTCTGACTGCAGAAATATAATATTCATAATAGTGTTATATAAAAATTATGTCAAAAATTTTGTTTGTTTCTTTACCCAAAAGAAAACAAAGGAAATGAAAGAAGGAAACTTTCTCTATCTCCCTGGAGATGATTTTGGTTGTAACTTGGTGCATTTGTGAAGTAGATGCACTGCATTACTTCATATTATTCACATTTCAAATTGAAGCACATCTTGAATAAATCCACCGATACCGTACTGTAACTATTGGTACTATATTAGCACACCCTTTCTCGCATTATTTGTAACTTCAGCAATTTTTGAAAATTATGAAATTTAAAAAAAAATGAGACCTATGCCATTTTTTGAGCTTTATTTCTAACGAAATAAAAATAAAGAAAAATATGGTTATAGAAAATATAGAGAGAATATAGAAAAATATACTTTGAGAAAAAAATGCTTTATTACATGAACGAAAATACGCGAAAACTCTTCTTATTTACTTCTCCCGCATCTGAACCTTGCCCGCCTGTATTGAAATATGAGTCACCGCCAAGGGCGTACATCTAATTGAAAAAGAAGTCAGTTGACGGCAGTTCAAGGAAGACGTTCTTTTTCCGTTGCCATAAAGCTTGATTAAAAACTCTTTTGGTTGTTTCTACTCTTGACCTCAGAGGCGTTGTGAGATATGGGCGATTAATACACGAGAGGACGAAGGGCTGAGAGTTCCTCCTCACGACTTCGATTTCGATCGTTTCTGCACAGCTTAAAAACGCGCGAGTAGTTTAAAACCTATTTAAAATAAATTTCCTCAAAGCATCTTTTTAACTCAAAAAATCATGTCAATTTACATATATAAAAAATTATTTTTCGGATAAATTTTGACGAGAAAAAGTTATGAGGTATTCTAAGCCAAATCTCACAAATTGAAGAAAAATTGACCTGGATGTCCCAGATTTTTAATGTTTTTAAAAAATTTTGAAAATAAATATTTTTTTGAAAAAATATTTGGCAAAAAATCATATTTCATATTTTCACTTATACTCTTTGTAGAAAAAATTTTAAAAACCCGGAACATCAATCCTTACCTTAAATTTGTGCGTTTTGATTGACTCATATAACTTGTTTGGTCAAATTTGGCCGAAAAAGCTCTTTTTTTTAAAACATTTTAATCGATGAAAATTGATAGAAACGTCTAAAATGATAACTTCAAATCATTTGGTCATCAGTTAGATAGCATTTCGAAAAAAATTGAGCACAATATGAAATAAGCAAAATTATTATTTCTGATGATAACGTTGTTTTTTCATTAAAATAATGTTAAATATCGTTAATGCATGTTAAATATGATTAAATTACATTAATCGAGGCTTATTATTTCACTGTCAATAAAGCTTATGATGCATGCCAGTCTCATCTTTTATTTTCATGGGACCTTTGGAAATGATTACTCAGAAAAAATATTTTTTTTTACAGCCACCTTTATATAGTATACATGCATATACATATACAGACATACGCAGGGTGTCCAAAGAGGAAACGAAGAAACCTCAAAAACAAACTTTTATTACAATTTTAAGCATATTTTGTCTAATAAACTTCTTTGATAATTCGAATGGCTGAGCTGCAATTAGCACTCAAAAACGTTGTTTTGAAAAAAATACTTTGTGCACTTCAGAAACACACAAAAGCCCCCAGAAACCCGTAAATCGCTTATTCCGTGCAAAAGAAAGCAACTCGGCTGACGCCGTTTGCCGACGCCCGCAGGTGACGGCGCAGCTGCAGGGGCAGGACGGGCTGGAGACCGTGCTGCAGGAGTACGAGCGGCTGTTCGACGCGGCCAAGGACTGGTACGAGCTGGCGGAGGCGCGCGAGGGCCGCGCTCACGCCCTGCAGGTGGAGGCCGAGGTGCTGTGGGGCGACCTCATCGATTGCAGGGTGCACTCGGCCCAGCAGCGCGAGGAGATCTTCGACCTCAAGGACGTACGTCAACGGACAAAAGACACGGCGTACCTGCAGCGCGTGAGCGACTCTTGACGGTTCTCTGGCCACGTGATGTCGTTCCTCACGTGATCTGACTGAAGCCATCAGCTCGCGAGGATTTGTTTACTTTCTTACAGCCAACGTTCAGCGTTGTCGCTCATCTGAATCGCTCGAAAGTTCGGCTGTGGCGAAAGTTTTGAACATGATATAAAGACGTGTCAAAACCTGTAAGTGTTTATGTTTTGAGATTTAATTTATCTGTGATGTAGGTGGTACTGTGTACCTAGTATTGTGTGGCAACAGCGCATTGAACTGTCAGAGTCGCTTACACGCTGCCGGTATTGTATTCCGACGCACCTATTTTTGGCTCGTTCTGGGCAGCACCATTTTAACGTTACAAACCAGGTGATCACAACGCGGGCATTTCGTTTGAAAAGTCAGACCAGACGCTGGCCGCCATTTTGCATGGAGAGCGAGAAGTGTTGAGAAATATTTTGAAAGAGGCATAAAATGACGATTGTCAACGAAAAATAACACTATAAAGCTGTAATTGGCATGAAAGTTGCAATATAAAAAAAATGCTTCGTATATTTGTTTCAATGACTTGAATCAAAGTGATACTTTGGTATCTAGCTGCATTTAAAAGTTCCGCTAATATTGTGACGCAGCTGGTGCCTGTAGCTCATTGGCTTAAGTCAGGTACGTTGCGCAGCTCACTCATGGATACTAGGGTTGCGACAACGATGTAAATTTAAAAAAAAAGGTATTTTTATAAACTCATCGATGTATGTAATATCGATTTTTTGAAGGTGGTGTCTTTTAACATTGATTTTTGATGCGGATGTTTAACATCGATAATTTTGTAATCGATATTTTCACATGGTTAATTTTTTAAATACAAAATATTTTTAAAATAGAAAAATAGATTTTTAAGAAAAAAATCAACGTAAGAAAAACCTATTGTTTGCCTTAATCAATTTTGAAGTTTGTTTTGTCGGTTAAATCTCGATTAAAAATTGATAAACGTAAGCACCTTCAAATTAAATTCGCACCGCGTGATCATTAATGGTTACTAATCCAGTTTTTAAAACATTGATGATATTCATGCGATGTTTTATTAACATCGATATTTTAATTTTGTCAATCGATGTTTTGTTTGCAAAGTCACATCCCTGAACACGCCGCAATAGTGTGTATACACGCCGCAATAGTGTGTATCTTTAATGCTGATGACTAAGAAAAGTCCGAATTTTTCTGGAAATGAAATAAGTATACTACTCAATTCGGGTTTTATTCTTTATCGTAGGTTCACGAATTGTCCCGGCATCGCGGGATCAGTACCCTCCCCTTACACACGCACTCACAATGACATGCACTACACTACCACTAATGTCGGAAGATCGGTCCCGAGCGTAGAGCGTAAACCTAAGATGATGCAAAGAGCATAAACCTAAGAAGAGGAAAAACATGAGATGAGGCAGAGCGACGCAGTGGAGATACCTAGAGGAGAGAAACTCGCGCAAGCCACCGGGTAGATCGGTCATGGATATCACGTTTCAGCAGGGGAGGAACACCGCCATCACCAAGTTATAACATCCACCACACTTACGGGACTAGTGGTATAGTTGACAAGCCAGGAAGCAATAAATCTTTGAAGAGCAGCTTAACGTCTTCACTAAATGTCGGCATCGACGGACTTTTAACCGTTTTAAATTATCACCGTCAATTAGATAATATAGATTTTAAAATATATATTATTCATGTATTTAGGCCAATAAGTTAATAAACTATACGTTCTTTTCTGGGAGAAGTACAAGTTTTGGAAATTAGTAACATTTAGAAAAGTTTTAGATTTTTTGCAAGTTCATGGGTATCTAACTAAACCATAGATCCCTGTCACATTACCGGAAGCTGCATAGTTTTCTTTCAATTTCTGCGGACATTGATAATGAGTAATATACATTAATAATATTGGAAATTTCATTAGAGAAAAAATTTATAAACAGTCAAACAATTAGATGATTTTTACTGCTTGTTGGCACGAAAGTTTTCCAGCCATCCTGTTCAAAAGGTGTCCATTCTTCAAGAAGTATAAAATTTTGACCTCAAATGGCAGATGTAATAAATAATAATTATTTCTGGTACACGTGATCTTTTATTTTACGAGTAGGAAAGGGGCCGAGGCCGATAGGACGAGTGGCGCAAACCTACGGTACTTTCACTACGTATTTCATACACTTTTTTTGGACCTTACTGACTTTTTGGCCTTTTTATCCCTTTAGTCCCCCTTTCCCTTCTCCCCGTTATCCCCTTGTCCATTTGTCACCGTTGTCCCCTTGTCCTTTGTCCTTTGTCCTTTGTCCCTTTATCCTCCTTGTCCCCATGTCTCTTGCTCTGTCTCCCTTGACCCCCCTGCTTCCCTCTCCCCATGTCCCCTTGTCTTTTTTGCCTTTTTGGTTATTTTGGTCCTTCAGGTCAGAGGAAAATGCTTTTTTTTCTTTGTTGCATTCACAGATTTATCAGAACAGTTAGGAACCGACTTACTATTACCATTAGTACTAAAAATTGAACTTTTAGCGCGCTAGGCCCTGAAAGAGACGTTTCTGGTAGTGGCTGTTCTAAAAAATGTATTTTAGAATATTTGGAGGATGTGACACGGTACTTTCGACTCTAGATACTACCGGCTATGTTTTTAATAAATAACTCATATCATTTTAATACATTTATTATTTTACTTGATAACAATATTCGTTTAAATACAATTATTAAATTTTCTTTAATTGCTTAAAAAGTAAAATTTGAATTAATAATATAATAATAATAATAATAATAATAATAATAATAATAATAATAATAATAATAATAATAATAATAATAATAATAATAATAATAATTTTCAAAGTTGCTTTGCCCTTGCGCGCGTTCCGCGGAGGCCTGTGCAGGCGTGGCGTGCCAATCCCTCGCACGCGATGTGCCAGCACGCGCGCGCGCGCTCCGCAGCGCGGTCGATACGCGCAGAAATGACGTTCGCGACCGCCAGCGCCACGCGTGCCTTCGCGCCTCGAGAGGAGCGAATTGAATTGAACGAATTGACCCCTGCTAGCGATGCGTCGACGATAACAAAAGAAGGACGTTCGAAATAAACTAGCGACGCTAAAACAGCACGCGTCTTCTCGCCCGCGCTTTCACGCAAAATTACGCGGAAAGTACTCAAGTTTTCGAGAAATCATACATGATCTTGGGGTCGTAGGCTTCCGCGGCCGGAGTCAATGCATTATTAGCTATCCGGGATGAGCCGCGTCTCGGTCAATTGTACTGACGTTTCGGTCATCTTGTTGTGGCCTTCTTCAGAGCTCTGAAGGTTTACAGCAAGATGGCCGAAACGTCAGTACAATTGACCAAGACGCGGCTCATCGCGGATAGCCAAGAATGCATACATGACCTTATTTCAAAATCTACCTTTGAGTAAAGATTTCATTATGGGAAAAAATATCAATCTTTAATAGTTAAGTTGTAGGAAGATTCGGAAAAAAATTTGAACTTTTGCAATTTTCGAAAAATAAGTTTTTAACAAAAACGAGACCTGCACCATTCTCTTAAACGCCCTTCGCACTATCGAACACCAAAATTTAATAAAAAACGATAGTGCATTTTTTTGAACATTTGGAAAATATCCCAAAGGACATACGTAAAGTACACCCCAAAATTAAAATACCAGTTTTAATTTCAAGCGGCCGTGACATCGGCCAGATTGATTGGGGAATACCAGTTTTGCAGAAAATCGGCAGAACTGTTTAACCGCTAGCATTGTTCACAGACGGACGGTCAGATGAACGGACAGTCAGACGTTTTGCCGACATTCGAATTTTCAGTACCAGAAATTCAAGTTACATCACGTGTTAGAGGATTTTTTTGTAAAATCAAATGGATTTATGCCCTTTTTTGTTACCAGGGCCCGGCAATAAGAGTTTTTCAGCCGAAAATAGTTTTCTTTTGTTGCACAGCATTACATATCTCTTTCTCTAACGCTTAAGCGGTAGCGAGAAAGTAAAAAAAACAACGTCGATGTTAATTCATTAAAGCAGGCGATTCCCAACCGGTGCCGCGAGGTCTCTGGAGGTGTGCCGTAAAATTTCATCTTCAAAATCTCATGTTTTTATCTCGCCGTTAATGTGTAGTGGGCTTAACAGCTCTTTGCCCTCTAACTGAAGAGTACTGCTCTGTGTTGCAAAATCACGCCTTTTCTAATTATTTATAGTTCTATTCCAATGTATAAAGACGGAAACATAGCAAAAACATTTAATAATAGTTAATTAGGCAAAATAGTAAATCAAGTGTGCCGCGACTAAATATGGCTTTTGGTTAGTGAGCCAGGGGTGAAAAAGTTAGGAAAATGCAGAGTCTACTGTTCCAAAAATGGAATAGTGAAATTCAAAGGCTTCTTTTGTTCTTTAATTATTCTTTCGCGAATTTTGTCTCCAATACAGACAGAAATATACAAACGGAACACATAAGCAAGTTTTTTCATTGACGATTGCCAAATGTCGATTTAGTCGAGATCGATAAAATATTGAACACTTGTAGGCAGACTTGCGTCGGTTCAAATCTTCATCTAAAATCGTGCGTAGTTACTGTATCCCCGTGGTTAAGTGTGGCCGGTGTAAAGCAAACGATGTGAAGACTTCATTCACAAAGAAAACATTAAAAAAGGTTTTCCTCTGGTGAAATGTCGGCTTTTTCTGGCGCACGATTACATAACTTTCTCTTCTTACGAAGAATCCGTAAGGCCAGAAAGTAAAACGTAAAAACACCCAGCTTTGTTGCACAGCAAAAGTGTTTCTATAAAAGCATTGATGTTTTGAAAGCAGATTGACATCAATACCCCTGCACATCCTGGATTTGAGATAGTTTGCTTTACGAGCGTCTGGAGCTGTAACGAGGGCCATAACAAAGACTTTCTTCTGGCCATCTCATAACTCTTTACTATACGCGCGAGTGTTCTTTATATTCCACAGCGGTGGGTGCGAGGAGAGGAGGGCTCTGGCTACGACACGGCTTAAAAGGGCGTACCAACTGTAACCGTGAACTAACTCAAGTGCGCCAAGAGAAATGAGTTTTTTGAAAGTACGAGATGGTTGTTGCCAGCATTGTAAACTGGTACGTGCTGTTCCGTGTCGAACCTAAGTATCTCAACGTGCCGTACTATTCAGCGCTGGGTGAGGTCTATGGAGCTCGTGTATCAAGAAAACGTGAACGAGTAATACGTAAACCTTCTATCCTCTCAGGGATACCACTACCAGCACTTGTTTACATCTATATATTAATGAATTGGATGGCTCGAGGTAACATCATACAAGTTTTACAGTACCCCCCTTTTTTCCGAAGATTTCCGACAATGTAACAGCTAGACTTTCCAGCATATTCTTCGCTGAAAGAAAACGTTAGTTAATGCTACCGGAACGATCATGTGTCTATTTTTTCTTCAGAAAAAACGTTTTTTGTCCCTGATACCGAAAATGTTGATTTTTTGCTTCTACTTGTAGTTACTCTCACGAATGTGCATTACAGTCAGAATCCACGTTTTGTGACTTGCTGATACAAAAAACAATGCTTTTTTTTCCTCCATGGGTATTGACGGTCTGAGAACAGCAGGGAAACAATTAGAGCCTGAACCTTACACCATGAATTTCCACCAAAACTGATAATCCCCGATCGAACTGATAGATGCCGCAGCAGCTCGAATTTGAAACGGATTTAATTTTCTTTTTTCGGACGATCTTTTCACGAAGTCCATAAGACGTTTAATCGACGGTAATAAGAATTTAATCGAAGGAACAAAAAAAAGTCCGTTTTTTGGTACAGAAGCCAGCGAAACGAGATTTTTAATCAAAATATCGGCACTTTTTCTGCTGCTTTACAGAGCTTTTTTCTGTATGACGCGTGGAATAAAAATTATTGAATTTCTGAGTTCCAACAATCCAATTCAAGAAAAAAAGAAATCGTATGTAATTCTAATATGCAATCGTCACTGTTTGTTTTATCGTTAACTCGTCAGTTCCCGGTATCACCTACAAGTGACACATCTTTGATCATTTTCTATAAATAGTCCTTTAGGAATGTGAATAATTTGATGTCACCAAACAGTGTTTCGAACTTTTTTGAACGCACCGAAATGGAAATTTGGCACCACTGCTACTAGGGAATTCTTGCTTTAATTCATTCAAGATGTCTTACAGTAAATTTGGCGCATCGTGCACTTCTGCTCTTCATTCTTACACAAATTTTAAGATAAAGAAAGTACAGATACACAGTAGCTTCTTTACTGCATGATGAAAACTGCAAATAATTCATTAGTAATTGTTATTTGGCAATTAATAGTTAATAACATAGATTTTAGGCCGTATCAGAGGCGTTACAAAATGACAGCGGACCCACCCGCAAAGCTTTTATATGGGTTCTCCTTTATAAAAGTGTATAGCAAACACAAGTACTTTTAGTATCCCTTAAAAGTAGGCCCTTTTTAACCTGGGACCGCCCGCATTGCGGGCCCGAACGTTACCCCACTGAATTGACAAAAGTGTTTTCAGAGAATGAACATACTAGAATTTCGTCGTTTGAAAGTATGGTCAATTCTTTATTTTTCTACCCAATACTTACGTGTAGAAGGTTGTACCTGACACCTTCTTTGAAACCTTATTCACGCAACCAAATGCAACGCACGGGGAATGGTTAATTGTACCTACGATACACCTGCCGCAATTAGTAGACTATATTTCTACCACACGATAAGCTACCTAAATTCGAAATGAATTAAACTTTACCCGCACTTCCGTGTACTCTTTAACACTTTGCAGAGCCGAATTGGGTGTGACCAATATTGTCAGCGCGCGAACTAACTGGCTTTAAGAAAAACCTCATGGGCAACTCTTCTTTATAGTACCCTTTGCATTTCTTTCGTTTGCACCAGTAGACCTCTCTTACATCTACAAAATAAACCAACATAAATAAATCTCAAGTTACAATATTTGTAACAGATATTACAATCAAGGATAACTGCACTTATTAAAACATCCAAAACTGAAATCCATCCTATATATTACCTAATGAATGCATGTATAGTAACTACACTTTCATTAGAGTAATGTCCTTGTAATCCTTATATATTCTGTACTACGTGCACATATTCTTCCCGGCTTTAATATAGTTGTATAAATCATTTTCTTGTAAGTAAAGACATTTTAACATTACAGTTAAGTAAATAAAGTGTCCTAGTTCTAATAATGGCTTCTTAAAACTGAGACATAATTAGTTTTCTATAACTTTGCTGAATTTTGTTTTTGAAGTGTAATTTTGTTTTGCCGTGGGTAAATGAGCGGCCTAATGAGATGAACACTGAAACAAATAGTAGTCGCTTAGAACGAATTCCATAATGGTTGCGCTGCTGCATCGAGTGCATCACTCGGAGCGTACTGCTTTCCCCAGAGCACATTCACGGACTAAGCGCGTCGATGAAGTGGAGGAACCCCGCGCAAGCCCATCAAGTTGGAGGATCACCGAGCAAGTCGCTCATGTGAGGGATCTCCTAACAAATCGATCACGTAGAGGATCCCCGAGCAAGTCGTTCAAGTGGGGGATCGTCGAGTTAGTCGATCAAGTGGATCACCGATTACGTCGATAAAATCACTGAGCAAGTCGAAGCATCACTGAGCAAGTCGATCAAGTGGAGGATCACCGAGCAAGTCGATAAAGTTTAGGATCACCAAGCAGGTTGATCATGAGGGGGATCCTCGAGCAATCAAGTGAAGGATTCCCAAGCATGTCTATCAGATGAGAGATCCCCAAGCAAGTAGATAACATTGGGGATCCCCAAACAAGTCGATCAAGTGGAGGATCACCAAGCTAGTCGATCAGATGGGGATCCACGATCAAGTCAATCAAATGGGAGATCCCAGAGAAAGTTCATCAAGTGAGAGCTCCCAGAGTATGTCGATTAAGTGAGGGATCCACCGGCAAGTTGATCAGGTGGGAATCCCAGAGCAAGTCGATTAAGTGGGGGATTGCGAAGTTAGTTGATTAAGTGGGGAATCTTCCGAGCAAGTCGATCAATTGGGGAATCCTGAGCAAGTTAATCAAGTGGAGGATCATCGAGCAAGTCGATCGAGTGGGGGATCGCCGAATTAGGCGATCAAGTAGGGGATCCCCAGCAAGTCGATCAAGTGGGAAATTCTAAGCAAGTCCATCACGTAGAGGATCACTGAGCATGTCGTTCAAGTGGAGGATCACCGAGCAAGTCGATCAAGTTTAGAATCACCAAGCATATCGATCTAGTGGATTCTCCCCGAGAAAGTTGTCAAGTGGGGGATCCCTGAGCAAGTCGAGCAAGTGGAGGATTACTGATCAAGTGGAGGATCACCGAGCAAGTCGATAAAGGGGAAACTCCCCGAGCAAGTTGATCATGTAGAGGATCCCTGAGCAAGTGAGGGATCCTTGAGCAAGTGGGTGATCCTAGAGCAAGTCTATCAAGCGCAGGATTCACGAGAAAGTCGAACAAGTGGAGGATCACCGATCAAGGCGATCAAGTGGGAGATCTGTGAGCACGTCGATGAAGATCAGAAACGGTATTCCAGGTTGCTCATGTGCTTTTATATGTCTCTTTATTAACCTAATCTACTAACTTCATTTTGTTTCATCTTAACAAAATTTATATTAATATTTCATTAATGTCCATTATTATGTGTTTCACTGTGTGAATTTGTGATTTTAAGTATTGTTTCTTTGTTATTCTGTGATTTATTCTCACAATTTCTTCCTTTTCGTCAATCATTCACAAAACGTTCTAAATTATTGTCATTATCACATTTCAATTTTGATTTTTTTGGTTTTGTAGCACTGACTCAGGCAGCAAAGCGGCAAAATAAGCTTTATGATGATTGAAAAGTGTTTACTAAAGTTACGATTGATAATTATTTTTGTAATTGTGCAAATTTGTATCAGGGTTTATTTAAAATGTAAATCTGCTGAGTTGTCTGGCAGTGGGAATAACGATGAAAATTGTAGCGTAACGAAATGAGCTCGCAAAACTTTTATTCGCCCCTCTTAATAAATATGTTCAGCAAACACAAGTAGTGCTAGTACCGTAATTAATAAAAATATCTCTTAACAAATTCATATTCCTCAGCCTTTGATTACTACATAAGAATTCAGTGTTTCTAAGAGATTGTAGCAGGCCAACGTTACGCCTCTGCCGCAAATCTGGGGTGTTACCTCCAGGTGATACCGCGAGTTGCGCTTGTTTGATAAAGAATCAATGCCATGGCTTGATCTCGGGTGCATGCATTTTTTTAATTGTACGCGTTTTATTTTTGTTTGCAGTTTAGAAGTGCTTGAGAGTTTAGAAACGATGGATGGATGATAGTTTTCTTTTGTTACCTCCTGATGTTGCTCTCTTCATCGATGAAGATACGGGTGACGTAAGTAAAGGGGACACGAATCATCTCCCCTACTGATTTCTGAACTCAGTAGTAAGTTTAAGGAACGATGAAAGATGATTCTGGCGCAGGAACTTTTATCAACCAGATGGAGCATGTGAAGAAATAGTTTAGAATACATCAATCATCATCTGCGACCTTCCTCAGGGCATTACGCCCTGTGCAGAATAGCCTGCAGACTGGTGACCGAAACGTCGGCACCTTTTTCATGGACGCGGCGTCACCCGGACAGCCAATTAAATACTGACTTTGGCCGCAGAAGCCTACGCTCACACTAAAAAGGACGAACATTCTTTGAACTCAAACCAAGCATAATGCTTGGCTTGTAATGAAATTGTCAAAATACCAGTGAATTTACGTAATGCGACTTTCGAACGTGATTTCCCAAGTTTACTGCTGTTTGTGTTACGGAACGGAGTCTCGAAGTCTTCCCTACCGGAGCCCCCGTCGGAGGTCGAGTGCAATCGTGCCGAAACAAAACATTCATTACTCTTACGGGAACGGTCCTTCCCGTTTGCGCGCTCGGAAACCAAACAATAACTGTAACGCTCGATGTAGGCACTGCGCGTGTGGGTGACGCGCGTGGGTGTGTTGCAGGAGATGGAGAACCTGAAGCGGCTGGCGGACTCGGCTCACCTGCGCGAGCAGGCCTCGGTGGAGATGGTGGCCGGGCTGCGCGCCAAGCTGGCGGCCGTCAACAAGGACATGGACCACAAGGCGCGCGTCGCCACCGAGCAGATGGAGCGGTGAGTCCGGGCAGACTAAGCGAGTCCTAAGAAGTGAAATCCGGGAAGAAAATGGAAGAGAATGGCCTTGTAAAAGAAAAAGAGTTGCTCGTGTACCGTATTAGCCAGCGTGCCTCGTGGCATCTATTTGGGGACGCTTAGTAAGGGATTAGTAAGAGGAAACTCCTCGCCACAGGAAGGAGAGAAGGGTTTTTCCTTGAAGCAAGAACGAGGAAACGGAAGACACAAGGCTTTGGGGTTTTCCGGTCTTAAGAAACGGAGACCCGAACCCTTAATGGTTAGCATTAGAACCGCGAAGGGGGTGGCGTGACGTAGTAGGTAATGTGAGTCTCGACTATATAACAGAGTGCACAGAGCCAGTAGGTGGGTTCTGGAGACAGTGGGAGAACCTCGTGCATTTGCACAAAACTTGGCGCCACGACGGTGCATCTGCGGGCCGGGCTTGCGAGGCAAGTCACGTGTTGACGAGCCTGTGGAGGACTTTGTGTCCTTGGGTGACTGCGGTCACGTGGGAGCGATGCTGTGTGCGCGCTCCGAGGTGAGGAGTGGTTGAGTGCCACGATTCACGCCGATTCATAATCGGGTAAGATCGCTCCTGCGATCGAGGCAAACCATCCGTTGGTACGCCAGTACGGACTTTGTGTCTCAGTGTGACATCCGGTCACGGAAGCTTGGCTTTGTGCGCGCTTCAGAAGTAGGAGTGGCGAATGCCACAATCGAAACCGATCATCGATCGGGTTTGGATCGCTCCCGCGATTAGGGGATAGTAGGTTAATCAGAGCTAGGGTGTAAGAAGAAAATTCATTGTAAATATTTGTTGTGTTTTCTTTTTAAATAAATATTTGTTATAACAAAGCTCTGTGTCTGTGTTCGCTGTGAGTATCCATGATGTCACACTCGCAGGGACAACTATACGCTGTATAGATTCTCATTAATTTCGGAGACGTTGATTCCGGTTTAGGTGGCTCAGGGCAGCAGTTGGTGACTCTGCAGTGTCTTTGACCGGGTTGTCCGTGAGTTCGAGCCCCGACGATGACAGGATTTTCGACACTTGCTAGAAAGCTGGATCAAGTTTTGTGGCTATGTGGAGGAGAACTCTTGTGCCCGGGTGCTCTGATCGGTAGTTTGCCGTGGTTTCTCCGATCAACACCCGGCGGATGCCAAAGCAGTACCCAGACAAACGGGCCACGGACCGCGCGCCATCTTTCCTTCCTCATCCTTGCCATATCCTCACCCTTGGTTACACACACACGTACATGCACATGTCGGGAGACCACTTGGGAGCTTAGAGCCTGTCCTGGTTGGGGTGGTGGCCCGCTTGTGGGATGTACCTAGATGATGAAAATCCCGCAAGACGACACGTAGGTTGTGAAGATCTCACCGTCGCGACGTGTAGATCTTTCCATCCAGTGGGAGAAGGCCACATCTCGCGATAAAACATACACTACACTTGTGGGGCTAATGACCTTACCCGTTTATAATGATAAGTTTTCTTATTATTGCATAGCGCGGGGTGTGGGGAGAGGAGGGATTTGGCTACGTCACGGCTGAAAAGGGCGTACCAACTTTGGGCATGAACGTAATTCGCCAAAGCATGCCACGAGAAATGCTACGATTGCTTTTGAAAGTACGAGGTGTTTGTTGCCATCATTGTAAATTGGTACGTGTCATTCCGAGTCGCACCTAAGTATCTCAACGTGCCGTGATATTCAGCGCTGAGTGAGGACTAGGGAGCTCGTGTACCAAGAAAACTTGCGCGAGTAATACGTGCCCGTGAACACCAATTAATCGGCTCCGAAATCTCTCCATTCAGCAGGGAAAGAACATGGCCCCTACGCGCGACAAAAACTGTGTAATACACTTAAGGGACTAATGACCTTAGCCGTTTACATGCCCGTGAACACCAATTAATTGGCTCCGAAATCTCGCCATTCAGCAGGGGAAGAACATATTATTATATTGTTATGCAGGAGAAGAACATTATATTACAAAAAATGTGTAATACACTTACGGGACCAATGACCTTGGCCGTTGCCGCGCCCGGGAACCCTAACGAAGCAATGAACGAAGCGCGCGGGCTTGGCAGGAAGGGGATCACGAAGGTGCGGTCGGAGTTCGACGTGGACACGGAGCACCTGGTGGAGGAGCTGGCGGTGGTGCGCGATCGCCTGGAGCGCGCGGTGGCGCACACGCGCGAGGTGGAGGCGGCGGCGGCGGAGCGGCAACAGCGCATCGACCAGCTGACCGAGCAGCTCGACGTGAGCACCTCCCACCCCGACGTCTAATAGCGTGTGATGTATTTGGCACGTTAGGGCCGGAGGAATCCGACTTTGGCTCGCTAGCTTCGTCCCAGGTCTAGACCCTGTTTTCATTTACTATCCACGGTACACGTCTCATAACGTGTGATTTATTCGGCATGTTAGGGTCGGAGGAATCCGACTTTGGCCAGCTAGCTTCGTCCCAGGTCTGGACCCTGTTTTCATTACTATCCACGGTAAGCCCCCACCCCACCCACCCCCTCACACGTCTAATAACGTGTGATGTATTTGGCATGTTAGGGTCGGAGGAATCCGACTTTGGCCAGCTAGCTTCGTCCCAGGTCTGGACCCTGTTTTCATTTACTATCCACGGTAAGCCCCCACCCCACCCACCCCCTCACACGTCTAATAACGTGTGATGTATTTGGCATTTAGGATCGGAGGAATCCGACTTTGGCCAGCTAGCTTCGTCCCAGGTCTGGACCCTTTTTTTTATTTATTATCCACGGTAAGCCCCCCACCCCACCCCACTCCCCTCACACGTCTCATAACGTGTGATGTATTTGCCATGTTAGGGTCAGAGGAATTCGACTTTGGCCAGCTAGCTTTGTCCCAGGTCTGCACCCTGTTTTCATTTACTATCCAAGGTAAGCCCCTCCCCCACCCCTTCACACGTCTAATAACGTTTGATGTATTTGGCATGTTGGGATCGGAGGAATCCGACTTTGGCCAGCTAGCTTCGTCCCAGGTCTGGACCCTTTTTTTTAATTTATTATCCACGGTAAGCCCCCCACCCCACCCCACTCCCCTCACACGTCTCATAACGTGTGATGTATTTGGCATTAGGGTCGACGGAATCCGACTTTGGCCAGCTAGTTTCGTCCCAGGTCTCGACCCTTTTTTTTATTTATTATCCACGGTAAGCCCCCCTCTATCCCCCTCACACGTCTAATAACGTGTGATGTATTTGGCTTGTTAGGGTCGACGGAATCCGACTCTGGCCAGCTAGCTTCGTTCCAGGTCTGAACCCTTTTTTTTATTTATTATCCACGGTAAGCCCCCCTCTATCCCCCTCACACGTCTAATAACGTGTGATGTATTTGGCATGTTAGGGTCGACGGAATCCGACTCTGGCCAGCTAGCTTCGTTCCAGGTCTGAACCCTTTTTTTATTTATTATCCACGGTAAGCCCCCCTCTATCCCCCTCACACGTCTAATAACGTGTGATGTATTTGGCTTGTTAGGGTCGACGGAATCCGACTCTGGCCAGCTAGCTTCGTTCCAGGTCTGAACCCTTTTTTTATTTATTATCCACGGTAAGCCCCCCTCTATCCCCCTCACACGTCTAATAACGTGTGATGTATTTGGCTTGTTAGGGTCGACGGAATCCGACTCTGGCCAGCTAGCTTCGTCCCAGGTCTGGACGAGGCCACCATGACGTATTTTAGTCACCGAACCTAGCGTGCTTGGCATGCCTGACCTGTTCCTTTTGTCACGCAACTATAGAAAATGAGACGATTCATGTTAGAAAGCTACAGCTTCATTTGTGCTCTGGCCGGGAACGGAAACCGGGACCGCCTCAGGAAAGTTACCAGGTTGTCCATGAGCCACACGAGGGGCTTACAAGTGAATATCAATTAATAATTAAAGCCTGGTAGTTCAGACATATATTTTACCTAAAGTAAGCATTTAGTTTTACTATAATAGGAATACAAACAATAATAAAATCACATTCAAAAGGAATTATTGCCAAAAATTAATAATTAAAATAATTTACATCTATATTACACCTCTAAAATACAGATTAGCCCTTAATGTATAAGGAAATGACCGCTTCTCTTTTAACCTTCCTTCCACAGGACCATCAAGTATGATGGATTCGAAATTGTTTTCCTCGCGAAGCACTGTCTTCGAAATGGTATTATGGATTCCCTTTTAAATCTTGAAATAGAGTCAGAGAAAACGGAATTATATTTTTCTTTCTTTGCACTTTTGTAAATGCAAGCACTGAGAAGGGTATATCATTTACAGAGAGCTGCCCTTAAAATATCTCAGTGTTCATACTGAAATCTAGGATGGGATTGCTCGTGAGCAAACAAAGTCTGTCAGCATTAAGGAAAAAAATAAAATATCTCGATTCGTATCTTTTTCATTTTTCATTAATACAAATTGTAAAAATAAGCATCAGAAGTTAAAATACGCAAAAAATAGGAAATACTTAATTGCACTTTTGTAGTTGTTTTAGTAAACTTTTATTTTGCCTATCAAAATGAAAAATTACTAAAACAACTATAAAAGTACAATTAAGTAATTCCTATTGTTAAAAGTAATAGTACCCAAACTTTCGGGATCTAGTATTATTATTATTATTATTATTAATAATAATAATAATAATAATAATAATAATAATAATAATAATAATAATAATAATAATAATAATAATAATAATAATACAATTTTATTCATTTTTACAGAAGTTAACAAATACAGCCGGTGCAATTAAATTGGCAAATACGTGTGCTCTGGTGTAGTTTAAGTACGCTTATACTCAAAACAACTGAAGTATGGTAAAAAGTCAACACAATTTATAAACAAGTAACTGTATTACAAAATAGTATCCTATTATGTATGCAGAAAATTATACAAAACGAGTTGTTACAAAGAAAAAAAAGTAGCGCAAACTATGTTAACAGATTTGACTTGAAGACTGAAACTGAACTGAACTTTGACTGAAAGAAATTAAAGATGGAAATCTTTATTTTAATTAAATGCGTTTAATAAAACATTCAATTGACTGATAATGAATCTTTTAATATACTTGTTGAATTCCTTGTTGTTTAGTTTACTAACTTGTGGTCTGTGAGCAAATATGTACTCTATATAATTGCTTTTATGTACAAATATGTAATCTAGACCCCAAGTCATGAAACGTTTGTAACCTGAAGTGGTGGTACATTTCATTTCGTGTAAAATGATGCAGCTAATTCGCCTTGTACAGTGTTCATGAGTCGCTAATTGATAATGTCTTATATTTTATGAATAGAGCATAAAAGTAGTAATTAATATTATTAATGAATTTTAAATTATTTAAATTTCAAAATGTTTGCGTAGCAGAGTAACATATGGTAGTATATGTACAACTGACATATTAGTTTTTAATGGCTATTTTTGAAATATCTACCGTCGAGTGACTCATGGACAGCGAGCTAGCTTTCTGTGAAGCGGTCCCGATTTCGATTCCTGGCCAGAACACGAAGCGTAGCTTTCTAACACAAATCGCGTCTGTTTCTATTGCTGTATAAAGAAATATAATGCTCAGGCAGTTAGTAAGGTGCGGAGATGGGAATACATGCTTGTTACATGTCTCCCTTACCCCGAGGCGTGGATAATAAATCAAAACACTGGGCTAAGGCCTGGGAACACCGTTAGTTGACGAAAGCTACATTAATCGGATACTAACATGCCAAACTCATTCATATTTGAAATA
The DNA here is from genome assembly GCA_038098605.1 of Gryllus longicercus. Classification (NCBI taxonomy): domain Eukaryota; kingdom Metazoa; phylum Arthropoda; class Insecta; order Orthoptera; family Gryllidae; genus Gryllus; species Gryllus longicercus. The sequence continues at coordinate 4,383,846 of JAZDUA010000077.1, forward strand.
TCGAAAATGAATTATTAGTAGGTCTTTCCTATTTTTTATTAATACATTGTTGCATATATACAACTTTTTATTAACACAATTGACACTAGGTACAGTGAATTTTCTGTTCTTGTGAATTTATGTGCACATAACCAATACGCCCTAGAATATTAAGTTATCTTGAACTCAGTTAATACAACTTACCACGAAAAAACTTTTTGCCTCATATCCACGATTTCATATAACACCAAAGGTTTGTAGATGAAGGTTGTTGTGGGTTAGTAAGGTAACGTTTATGGTAAATTAAAGGGATTGAGGGAACCGTTCACAGGAAATATTGCTTCAAGTCTTCAACGAGAGTTCTCTCGAGTCTAACTATACTTCATTGACCTGGGCCACAAGCCGAAAACTATTGAAATTCGATCTGGCTAGGGCTTCGTGAACGCGGTTGAAGTGTCTTTCAGCACAGAAGAAAACGAATAGGACGAATGAAGAAAATTCTCCAACAGTTCAAGATGTATTGAGGTTAAACTAAGATACTGAGTATTTAGAGTGCGTGACAAATGCGGAAGAAATAGAACTGTAGAAATAAGACAAAGATGAAAGCACGGAAATAATGACATTTTAAATTCGGGGCTGTAGCATATTTTACTCAAGTCTGAAATAATAAATCCAATCTAAGTTTAAAAAAACATTATTAATTTGTGAACGAATGTAAATACATCACGTGTCACTACAATCGGAGTCGACCGTATATCTATAAAATTAAATAAATATGGAGAGTAAATATAAAATTAAGTAAATAATAATTAGAGACAGGAGGATTTTACTTAATTGAGTTTGTTACATCTAAAATTTAAGACCATTGCTTAAATTTTGAATACGAGAAGTACCATGTTAATAAGCACGAAGTTCATTTCACTATTTCAAATCCGAAGGGGAGGATCTAATCAGGGTATACTACATATTTGAGGGGGGTAATTACCATTTCCTGTATAAGGTGTCCGTTGGAGCATAGAATCGGAGGAGTGGCCATGGGGCTTCTTGAGGACACTTGGAGAGCTCATGGGAGTCATGCCTCTTCAAAATGTTCGCAAATATAGTTATGTGATTTTGTCTGCATTCCATATTTCAATTGGATAAGTTTTTAATGATTGTAAACAAATAAATAAAAATAAATTTTATCTTGCGTTGAAAAGAAAAACTGTCAGCCAGCTTCGCCACAGAAAGTAACATTCATAATATGGAAAGAACATAAGAAAACCAATGGAAGAAATTACTCTTTAGTGATTTGTTTCGCTGGATTTCTTATGTGCAGGCACAACAGATTACTGGACAATTACAATCACCTACTCGTATTAGGCTACCCGATGTGTTGTGAACAGCGATAGCACGCATAGATGAGTCTCGTGTGTGCAGATATCTCGTAGGCGTAGATATCTCTCGTGTTTCTGAAGAGCGCTAGTACGGGAAGTCTTCCTTCTCGCGTGTCAGGGCTCGCGCTTTAACGGCCATCGAGTGCGCAGATATCTCGCGCGGGCTTCACGAGCGCGCGCAGCTTGCGACCGCGCACGGCCCAGCCACGGGCGTGCGCTTGCGGGGGGGTGGCCGTGAGCGCGCGTGCGCGTGCGCGTGCAGGTGCAAACGGCGGAGAAGAACAAGGAGGAGCGGCTGAAGGAGCGCTTCGGCGGCGAGCTGGTGGTGGTGCGCGCGGACCTGGTGCAGCGCGACCAGGCCATCGCCTCGCTCTCCGACCAGCTGGCCAAGACGACGCGCGAGCTGCGCACGCTCGAGGGCACCTACAAGGCGCTCAAGGTGAGTGCCCGCGACCCGTGCGCGCTCTGCCCCACCGCCCTCGCCCTCCCGCCGCCCCGCCCCGCCCAGTCCCGCCTCGTCCCGTCCCGCAACCGGTCCCACAGCCCGTCCCACAACCCGTCCCGCAACCCGTCCCGCCCCATTCCGTCCCATCCCGTCCCGCCCCGTCCCGCCCCGCCCGCCCCGCCCGCCCCGCCCGCCCCGCCCGCCCCGCCCGCCCCGCCCGCCCCGCCCGCCCCGCCCGCCCCGCTCCACCCCGCCCCGCCCCGCCCCACCCCGTCCCGCCCAGTCCCGCCCCGCCCCGCTCCGCCTCGCTCCGCCCCGCTCCGCCTCGCTCCGCCCCGCTCCGGCTCGCCCCGGCTCGCCCCGGCTCGCCCCGGCCCGCCCCGCCCCGCCCCGCCCCGCCCCGCCCCGCCCCGCCCCGCACCGCACCACACCGCTCCGCACCGCTACCCCCGCTCCGCCCACTCCACCCCGCTCCACCACGCTCCGCCCCGCTCCGTACCCGCCCCGCCCCGCCCAGCACCGCCCCGCCCCGCACCGCACCACCCCGCTCCACCCCGCTCCACCCCGCTCCACCCCGTTCCCCCGCTTCGTGCCGCTCCGCCCCGCTCCACCCTCCCGCTCCGCTCCGACCTCTGCGCCATCACCATCCGCTCAGGACCCTAACCACTCACCCCCATCAGCCCCACTCACACCTCAAAGTCTCATTTTTCAAGGACCTAGCCACGCCAAGCCTTGTAGTGCTATGGCATCACATGTATGCGGTGCATCATATGTATACAGTGGGATGCTATGCCATCCCTCTACACGTGATGCAATGGCTCGCCACGTCACTCCACGACTCTCCGTACCACACCATGCCACGCCTTCTCAAGGCTTGCCCCGCCGTTCCTGTTATTCTATGATAAGCCATGCCACGCCACACCACGCCCCGTCTATCCCCGCCCAGCCCCACCCAGCCCCGCCTCGCCTCGTCCCGTCCAGCGGTCCTGACCCGCCACACTTCGCTACTCCCAGCCCCGCCCCGTGCTGTCCCGTTCCGCCCCGCCCCGCCCCGCCCCGCCCGTCTCGTCCCATTCCGGCCGTCCCGTCCCGCCACACAACGCGACGCCTTGCCAATTCATGCCATGCCATGCCATGCCATGCCATGCCATGCCATGCCATGCCATGCCATGCCATGCCATGCCATGCCACGCCACGCCACGCCACGCCACGCCACGCCACGCCACGCCACGCCACGCCACGCCACGCCACGCCACGCCACACCCCGCCCCTCCACACCACCCCACCCCACCCCTCGCCTAGCCTCGATGCGCCATGCCACGGTATGCCACGCCACCCCACCTTCCGCCATGGCACGCCACTCCACTTCTCGCCATGCCCCCGTGCCCTGCCTCCCCGCCTTGCTCGCCATCCCACCCCATACCACGCCGCGCCAAAACGCCATACCGTGCCATGTCATGTTATGCTATTCCACACCTCACTACGCGATACCACACCCTACTCCCCCCGATCCAATGCCATGCCGTGTAACGTAGTCAAACAAAAGATGTTCAAATACGTATTTCAAATACAAGTATTTAACCCTGATGCCCAACCCTGATTGCATGACCCGAGACCATTTCCTAGAGCCTGTTATCTGTGGTTGGTGTTGGTTCGAATGTCGGGGGCGTTGCGCAGCTGCGGTCGGAGCGCATGAACAAGGAGAACAAGCAGCTGGCGGCGCGCAACAACAAGCTGCAGCAGGACATGCTGCTGCGCGAGGGGCAGGCGGCCAACATGCGGCGCGACGTGAAGCAGCGCACCATCGACCTCAAGGCCAGTTGCCCTCCTCCTCCTCCTTCTTCCTTTTCTAAGTCAAAAGGTCGAAATCTTACCTGACTTTTCCCTATAGAAAGATATTCACTATTTACAGGTGTCCGGAAAGAAAACGTCGAAACTCCTCAAATAAGCTCTTAAAACAAATTAAAGCATATTTTCTCTAATACACTACTGGAATATTCTGAATGGTTGAGTCGCAATAAGCACTCAAAAGTTGGTTTGAAGAAATGCTTTCTAGGCAAAAATTTGCATTGCAGAAGCATAGAAACTTAAACGAATATTGGCTTTAAGCGGTGATTGGATCGTTGATTACAAAAAATTAAATCAGTGTTGGCTGTGAGCCACTGGCTTCGAGTGGCTCATATCCGTCTTTCCAAACGAAACAATCGATGTCACAAGCATGTTTGCTTTTCGAGGTAATTCACCAGGCGACACCAGCATGGATTATGATCTAAAATTGGTATGATGGCTTACCGGGAGTGTACACGTACGTTTTCAACAGAACCCTCATGCTTTGGTATGTTTCTGTGACAAAAATAATTGAATATTGCCAAACAATGTTAACTATACTTATATGCCGCGGGCACATTTTGGCCTCACATCGGGTTCTTGCTTCTCAATATCGAGGAACTAGTGCCCGGACAAATTCCGGGCTTGTCACGGGCGTGGGCAATGTCGTTTGCTTAGTGTTTGAATTGGAGCTCGAGCCTAGAGGAGCGCTTGTTCTACACAAAGAGAGCCCGAGAGAACAACGATTTGCGCAGTGAAAAGTGTGGATCTTTCATATTATATTCAATAAATTCCAGCGCGAGAGGGCAACTGATTTTTTCACAACATATAGAAATAGTGAATATTTTACCTATAGAAAAAATATGCGGCGTATTATCAAATAAATAAGAACTTACTAAGTATGAATGTAGGCACTAAAACAAAACTCCAAATTTATAAGTCCGAATATATATGTATATATATATATATATATATATATATATATATATATATATATATATATATATGTGGGAAAGGTGTCCTCAAATTATAAGTCTGGCACATCGAATTAATTAACAAAATGTATTTGGCACAACACTATTACAATCTTACTCTCTTGAAACACAAATCGTACACTCTCTCGTGGCTCGGCTCAAGACGGACTGTCTCCCCTCCAAAACGCCTTCCTCCTCACTGCTCGCCCGTAACAGTGTTACCAACCGCGGCGCGTACTTCCTCTGAACTAACGGCAGGAAAACCCAAAAACTCTTCGGCATCCGATTCCCACACTCGGCCTTCCTGACCATCATCCGACTCGGATGATAGATCTTGTGGCCATGGCTGCATAAACTCTGCACAGGATGTAGAACTCCTTCCTTCTTTCTAGCTTTCCTGTTGACAACTAGACATCGTATGCAATTCGATATTACTCGCTTCACCTTGTCTGTCAAATTCGGTATGTAGAACTCTTGCTTAATATCTTCTGTCCTTTTGCACGAGTAATGTCCTTTTTCGTGAGCAGCTTTAATAATTTCCGTCTGCATGCCTCGTGGAACCACTAAAGTTTCTCGTCCATCGCTGAATTTAAACAATAATCCGTCTCGAAACTCAAAATCATCATACGGCTTTTCTTTCAGAATTTGTTTGATTGCTATGGTTTCTTCGTCTTCTTCTTGAGCCTTTTTAATCTTCGTGGCCAAAATGTCGGCAAAACCAAAAGAACAGTAGTACATCGACTCAGTGCATCAGCGTGCTTCATTCTCGAACCAGCGCGATGCTCAATTGTATAAGAATATTCCTCTAATGACATTGCCCATCTGGCTACTCTTGGCGAAATATCCTTTTTATCCATTGTCTTTTGGAACGCTGCACAATCAGTTACAATTTTGAAATCAATACCTAAAAGGTATACTCGAAACTTTTTAAGTGCGTTCATAACAGCTAGTATCTCAAGCTCGTAGCTGCTATACTTTTCTTCTTGTTCAGTCGTCTTTCTACTCATATATGACACCGGGTGGAGCTTGCCATCATCTGGGCACTTCTGCAAAAGCACTGCACCGTAGCCAAATTTGCTCGCGTCCGTGTGCAACTCCGTTTCGTACTTCGGGTTATATATGTTCAAAACCGGACTGGACGCTAGAAGGTCCTTCAATTTTTGAAATGCTTTTCGCTGATCCTCCTCAAATCGAAATTCTTGATCCTCCTTCAGCATGTCACTCAATGGTTTAGCTATCAACGCGTACTCAGGTATAAACTTTCTGAAGTAGCTCGTTAAACCAATGAAGCTGTGTAGTCCTGTCTTCGTCTTAGGTTCTGGAAAATTCTGAACTGCTATCGTCTTTTCCAAAGATGGTTGAATTTGTCCGTATTGAATCGTATATCCAAGGAACTGTACGACTCTTTTCATGAATTGACACTTTTCGAAATTAATATCCAATCCGTAGTCCTGGGACAACTCCAAAACTTGCCTAAGTCGCTCCAAAGCTTCTTCGTCGTCCTTTGCGGGAATAATTATGTCGTCCATATAAATCAAAGCGACGCCCTGTGCCATCAATGGTCGAAATGCTGTGTTGATAAATCTCTGGAATACTGCGGGACTGTTGCATAATCCAAAAGGAACCTTTCTGAACTGATATTGACCTGCATGTGTGATAAATGACGTGTACTTTCTACTACCTTCCTCAACGTCAACGTGGAAAAATCCATTCCTAAGATCCATCGTGCAAAATACTCGTGCGTCTTGCAGTCTGTCCAGTATATCATCGATGAGTGGTAAAGGATAGCGATCCTTCACTACGATCCTGTTTAACTTACGGAAGTCAATACAAATTCTGGATGTACCATTCTTTTTCTTAACGACGAGCACCTGACTGGCATATTCGGAAGAACTTTGATCTATAATTCCATCATCGATCCATGTAGAAAGTTGTTTGTCTACTATTTACTTCTCCTGTGGTGATAATCTTCGCGGATTGCTGTATATAGGTTGTTCGTCCTTCACGGAAATCTTCATTTTCACATCAGTAGTTTTTGTCCTCTTCGGTACATAATTTGAAACCATATCTTCTACTTTCTTCTTAACCTCCTTGCTAACAGTACTCTCGATTTTTATTTCCGGTTGTTCTACAATTTGTATACACATGAGATGGGCTTCTAATCGTGGTTTCCTCACAGTTACTCCGTTTTTGTTCATGAGGACTTCAGCCTGATCCAAAAGGTCGTTTCCAATGATCATATCCATCTTCATAGCATCTTCGGAGACTACGTAAACATCTGTCTCAAATTCAATCTCATCGATCTCAATCATGGTTGTAAAATATCCTTGCGGAGACACAAAATTTTTTCCGAAACCGGATATAATCATATCTGTCTTCTTCAACTCGGGTGCACTTGCTGAATCATACACATTCCGTCTTATCAAGTTGAGCTGGCTTCCACAATCGATGAGAGCTTTGACTGTCTGATTGCACAATTTAACGTCCTTGAACTTGTAACCATCGGTCTCCTTAGAGTTCGCATTCATAGTCACCGATTTCTTGGGATTTTGTTTCCTTTCCATCGTACAGTCAGCTGAGATGTGACCAAAACCACCACAATTAAAGCATTTCTTGCCCTTTCCTTTGTGCTCGCACTCGTTCGACGTGTGACCAAACTCACCACAATTGTAACATCTTTTACTCGTGCCTTTGTTTACATGTTTAGTGTTGCTGTCACTTGAAGTTTTGACATCCTTTCCCGTCGAGTTCTTCGGATTCTCGTTGTAGTTTGTTCTAAACGTCTTCTTCGTCGGTATCTTCGCGGCTGCTTGCTTGTAATATCTCAATTTTTCTTTGAACTCTTTCAAGTTTTGCGCTCCATACAACAATAATTTTGTTCCAGAATCATGTTCGATCCCATCAATAATATATTGAATCAATGCGTCGTCTTCGATGTCACCTCGGCTAGCAATTTCTCTCATCACCAAAAAGTACTCTTGCAGAGATTCTTCTCGTTTCTTCTTTCGGTTGTTTAACAGTCGATGAATATCTGCCGTGCTGGTTTTTACATCAAACTCTTCTCTCAAAGCTTTTTTCAACGTGGACCACGATGTTATTCCTTTTTCTCCCTGAATAAATAATTTTGCAAGACCGTCCAGTGATTTCTTGGCAAAAATAAACTTCTGTAAGGAATTCCAATCCATCAAAGTCGCTGTCTCCTCGAAGTCTTCAATCCATTTTTTTACTGGATATCCGTCACTGCCATTATACGTCTTCAAAGTGCCTTCAATATCGCGGAAAGTCAATGAAAATTTCGGCCGATCCTGCACCGAGGATGAAGAACGCGAATGGCACTCACATCTGACACCAGAAGAACGCGAATCAAATGAAGAACGCGAATGACACTCACTTCTGACACCAGAAGAACGCGAATCAAACTCGTCGTCCGAACTGTCTTCTATTTTTTTCTTCTCAATTTTCAGCTTCTTCTGTAAATCAGCCGATACTTTCCTGAGTGCATCCCTTGTCTCATCCATCTTATCATTTAGTTTATTTTTTGTATCAAAATTCTCGTCGTAATCGTTCTCTTCCTCTTCGTCTTGTTCGATTTTTATCGGAAGGTTTCCCAAATTCGACAAATAATTGCACACATCATCGATCATTACTTCTTTCGTCCCGTCATCGATACAAAGAATACTACATATAGTGCCCAATTCTGCCTCTGTAAATGAATTATTTATAAATTCCTTTTTCAATTTAAAATCTTTCGAATCTAATTCAAATGTGAATCCCGCGAATTCCTTTAACCTTTTCCGATTCTTCCTATCTTTTGGGATATCTTCGAATATTAATTTGTGCAAGGTTTGAATTGCTTTCGCAGGCGCAGAGGTTATGTTTTTATTTATTTTGTCGATATCTCCCAACGTCGCCATCTCTCGGGAAAATTCTAAAACTTTTTGTTACTCTGTCGATAATATAGGACACTGTCGATAATGTGTGAAAAAGTTTTTTACCTTCTAGAAGCGTCGAATCGTGTAATCAAATTTCTCAAGGTCCAGAAATTTTTCGTTTT